>APFE030898489.1:0-32761 GCA_000404065.3 Pinus taeda
GTGGGAGTTGTAAGCAGTTACATGAACAATCCAGGAAAGGAACATTGGATGGCAGTGAAATGGATTCTCAGATATTTGAAAGGTACCACAAATCAAGCATTATGCTTTGGTGGTTCAAACATTTCTCTATAGGGATATGTTGATGCAAATATGGCAAATGACATAGATAATAGGAGGAGCACTACAGGATATGTATTTACTATAGGTGGAACAGCTGTTAGTTGGGTTTCAAAAATCCAAAGTGTTGTTGCACTTTGAACAATAGAAGTAGAGTATGTTGTTGCTAAAGAGGCTAGTAAAGAAATGATTTGGTTACAAAGGTTTATGGGTGAATTGGGTAAGAAGCATTATATGGGCACGTTATACAATGATAGCCAAAGTGTCATTCATCTTGCAAAGAAATCAGCATTTCATTCTAGGAATAAACACATACAACTCAAGTACCATTTCATATGATCGGTGTTGGAAGATGGAGAGTTGAAGCTGGAAAAGATACACACTAGCCATAATCCTATAGATATGCTAACAAAAGTTGTAACCAGGGAGAAACTGAGAATATGCTCAATTTCAATTGGTCTTCAAGGATGACAATGAAGATGAGAAACAATTAGGTCCAAAGAGGAGTCATTGTCCAGCAAATGAAGCAGCGATGGAGTTGCTACAATCATTCTCCAAGTGGGAGATTGTTGAGTATGGAGCATGATTGTTTAGAGGTCTTTGTTTTATCCAGATGTATACCCCAGGAATTTTGTACACCCCTCCACGCGGGGGGGACTTTTCACCCCCACGGGGGTTCAGGGGGGCCGATCCCCCCTAGCTGGGGGGTCCGGGGGTCAGTGATCCCCCGGCAGGGGTTTCGGGGGCAGTGCCCTTGAAGCTAAAAAGAGATGTAAAATTTCCCTGTAAAAGAATAGTAATTTTTAGTCAATCTAGACCGTTCATTAGGCGGATGATCTCACGGTAGAACTTATGTTTAGTTTAGGGTCTAGAAGGCAACCCCTCTCTTTGTATGAGGGCATTGTATTGAGGCTATGATATAGATGTGTATTCTTCGAGCGAGAAATAGAGAGGTGAGACTGTGAGAGAAAACAGAGGATATTACAGCGGATATGTTGTAGGTTGTGTCTCTTCATTTTGCTGGATAATAGAAAAGAAGGACCGGCTGTTTAGGGTTGATGTAGCCCAAACTGGGTGAACCATGTATATCTGTGTCTCTCTGGTTTTATGCGTTTTCTGTGTTTATATTTCTGCAATATTCTATGTGTTCCATTACTTTGTAATATATAATTTTCTAACATGAAGCATTACACAGTGATGATGATGCAAAGCAGGGGAATTCAAGCAGACAGAGGCAGGAAATCCAGGGAGTTGGGAAGTGGAAATGAACGGTCAGGGAACAGATTGGCTTTAAGTCACGAATAGACAAAGATTAAGAGAAGGTGGCATAAAGAGAGAGAAGCAAATTACAAAGAACATAGAAGCCGAGATGACCTACAGACAAAGGCAACATCGAGCAAACAGAGACAGAGAGAGTCTGAGAGTCCGTGAACTCCAGAGAAGGCTTGAGAGGTTCAAGCAACTCTTCTGTGTATACCTGTCAGGTATTGAGTACTAGATTGGACTCATACCACTGGGACCAGTTGAGTTCGAGATTCAATAAGGGGAGTCTGTGTACTCTAGAGACTTGGGGGATCCAAGTACAATCCTACTGATCATCATCTGTTCCATGAGACTCAATTTGAGCTCACTATTGTAAAAACTCTACTTTTAAGACACAATTGAAAGGCCACCACTAAAGGCTGGGCCAGGAGATGTAGCCCAGGAGGATTGGGTGAACTCCTTATTAAGCTTGTTGTGTTTTATGTGTTTGCTTATTGTGTTTCTCTTACTATTTCAGTGTCTTTGTATTTCATAATCTTATCGATCCGTTGCATAAAATAACATAGGCATACCCCAGCACATGAGTCTGTAATACCTTCATTAATTCACTGAGGTCATTTACGGGTGATTTCAAATCAGACATCCTTTAGTAATTCCTATCAAAACTACAGGAATCCCTTTTTGAGCATAAATGATTATCTGAGCCTAGGGCAGGCCCTCAACTTGACTCCCATACCTTTTTCCCATTTTTAGGCCTTGGACAAAAGCTAGAAAGAGATTGGAGACCTCTTGGAAAACATCTTTTAATCACTGCAGTTTCAGTTTTTCTTTTTTATGGTGAATGCCTCATTTCCTTTTGTTGCCTTCTTCTTCTCTCTTGTGCCCTAGACGACTGCCTAATGGCCTTATAGTTCTCTATTTTGATTAGGTCTCTCTTAAGCTCTGCCATCTTTGGATTTAGCATAATTGTTTCATTTCTTCCTTATTGTAGCAACATTCTGTCTTCCTATGTAGTCATTCCTCCTCTTTCAGGGTCTTCTAACTATATGGGAGTGATGAAAAATGATGAAGAGGGATTGGATGATGATGCTAGGTCTCAAAGGGAGTAGTGTAGGTTTGTGAAGATGGAGGGGATACCCTGTTTCTTTTTTTTTCAAGAATGAAATGGGATGGATGAATGATGAATAGATAGTGAATATGAAGTAGATGGAGGGCTTGGAGTGTTGTGGTGACTTGGCCTTTGTAAAAATTTCTTCTTTTAATTGTTTTCCTCATTCCTTGAAATCATCACCCTTCATAATTTGACTTTTCAACATTGCATGGTTGAAGGAGTGAGTTGCAATTAACTAGTTGAAGGAATCTGAGACTACTAACCCATCCTATAATATGCTCAAGAGAAGAGGTCAAGAATATTGCATACATGTACCTACTTGATGGCCTTCGTAGATGTTGTTTGTTGGAGAGTGAAATCCTTGCTTGTATTTATTTAATGTGTTTTTCTCTTTCTTTTCTCTGATGTTGTTCCTTGATGTGTAGGTACTGGATAGTGGTGCTAATGAATCATCACTATGCTCGTGGTTCCCTCTTGTTAAATCCCCCTGTCATTTTTCTCTGATGGATGTGGAGGGTTGTATATGTCTCCTTATCACTGTCTGATGAAACCAACCTCTGGTTTTTCCCTTTAAAACTTCTCACTACCAATCCTGTAGGTGTTGTTCTGTATCATGTAGTATCTCCTATAGGTTTTCAGGGAATCTTGTAGGTTTACAGGACAACATTTTGTAGCTGACTTGTTTTGTCTATATCTCCCAAACGGTAGAATGGATTGACCTGAAACTTTTTTCGGATATTGCCATCATCATTATGCATCTCCCGGTAAAAAAACATTTGGTCAATGGATGCACAGATCTCAAGAAAAACTAAAAATGGTTGAAGGCGATGGAGACCAATTTCTTGGAAACCGTGCACTAGAATTTTTTGAAACTGCGTGGGCTTGTTACCATCATCCATATGCATCTCCCCATGAAAAAAGTTTTAAATGGATGCACGGATATTGAGAAAATGAAAAAATGGTTGTAGGTGATGGAGATTAATTTCTCAAAAACTATGCATTTGAATTTGTTGAAATTGCTTGAGCATGTTACCATCATCAATATGCATCTCCCCCTGAAACATCTTGGCAAATAGATGCATGGTTTTCAAGTTATGGAAAAAGAAAATTTCTACTCTATGTATTTTTGTATCCTGTAGTAAAACAGAGCATCCTGTAGTTTTTTAGGACAACAAGCAAACTGAATGGTAGAAGCTTGAGAATGATGGGTGGATGGTGAAAATAGATGAGGGTGATGGATTGGCATGGCCTTGGCCTTATTAGAGCATTTGAGAAAAGGAGGAGAAAGTCAAAATTTGACTTCTTTTGACTAGGCTTGACCAATTTTCCTTTTGGTACCAACTTGTTCTTGTTGCTTGAATATGTTCGAGAGTAGATGCATTCATCAGAGAGATACATGAAGAAAATATTTTTTTATTTTTTCTCTTTCTTTTTTTCTTCTAGGCCTACTAGCCGCCTCAAAGGAGGTTTTCACCTAGGATCTTTTTCTTTTTTCCTCTATTTTATTTTTTTCCCAACCCATTGACTGCCTCATGGAGGTTTTCAATCAGTGAGCCAATCTTAGGCACCTCCAAGGAGGTTTTCACCTGAGATTTTTATTTTTTTCTCTTTTTTTTCATCAATTTTTTTTCTTCTACCCTACTACTTGAAAAAAAAAAATCACTTTCAAGTATAAGAATACTTCCAATGGAGCCATGTGCACATCAATATGACAGACAAAATGATGTGGAGGCTTGAAATGTATGCTTTGACATGTACCTGGATTTGAAAGATCAAATGATTTGTCTTTGATGATATCAAGAAAATTTGAAGAAGAGGGTATTATTGCAACTTAATCATTGTCTGGAACCATATTTCAATATAGTTGTGATGCCCCTGGTCTAGTTGTTGATTTGGATCATCTTGGATGTCTTCTTCTTCCATGACCTTCAAATCTTCCTCTTTTTTCTGATTATTCTCTTGAACACATGGAGTAATTGATGATAACCATGAGAGAGATTTCTCAATCTTTGATTTTATTGTCTACTCTTCATCAAGTGTAGCCCATGATTCTTTGATCTTCTCTTTCAAATCTTCTTTCTATACATGTTGTCCCTCAATGGCATCAAGAGAATCACTTTTTTTGTAATAATCTTCCTAAGCTATGGTGAATACGATTGAGCTCAAGAGGAGATGCTTGGAAGTGTTGCACCTCAACAGTGTAAGTGGGATGAGCTACTTTAATGTGTGGATTTGGAAATGATGGTATAGGTAGTTGAGTGGGAGTGTATATTTGAGATGGATGTGGTTGGGATTGTAGTTGTGGTGGAGGTGAATGGTAGGGATAACATGGAGTTGGGTATGGAGGATATTGAGGAAAATATTGAGGATATTGTGGATGGCTCCCATAAGTTCTTTGCCAAGATTGGTTTTGGGGTTGAGATGGCCAATGTTGCCAAGGAAAGGGTGTTCCAATTACTTTGAGGTGGATGTGCATAAGCTTGAAATTGTGAATTAGAGTCTTGCATCATATCAGGCTTAATAGGTTGCCATGGTCCTCTTGGAGCTACATAACATAGCTGCATTGGCAATTGACTTGCTCCATTGTCCTCTTGGTGAACTGCCTTCAACATTGGTAATGAGGAGAAACATTTAACATCATGTGATTCTGCATGGACAACACAAACATCTTCTTTTTTCTCATTTTGTATTCTTAACATTTCTACTTGTTCAGGTAGATTACTAAGAATTTATGTTTTAAATTCATCAAACAAATTGCCAAGTTTAGCTTGACTTCCCAATCTTGATGCTGATTAACTTACTCTTGCCTTTCCTCTTGATATGTGTTTGCATGTTTCACAAATTTCATCAAATGATAATTGGTATACATCACCTCTACTCATTAGACCAAGAAGATCAATCCACTCATCCCTAATTGTTCTAAGTAAGAGGGTTTTTAGTGTGTCAAATCCTAAATGATGTAGTTTTTCCCTCTTAAGATTATACATGAACCTTCTATTAGATGCTCTATACTCTCATCTTCTCTTTGATTCATTCTAAATATTTCTTCCTTAAGATCCTGATCTTTATACTTTTCTATAAATATCATTTGCATATCATTCCATGATCTTATTGAATTAGTCCCTAAACTCATGAACCATTTAAGAGCTCTATCCTTCAATGTTTTTGGAAACAATATTAGTTTTTTAGTTTTTAAAAAGTAACAATAATATCTACAAGCAATTTAAAATTCAAAGAGAAAGGTTTCCAGATCCTCTGACCTTAGACCATGAAATTTTGGAAGAAAAAATGGAGGGATGTTCTTCGTGTGCACACTATCATCAGTATCTTGAATGGGAAATCCGAGAGGATCTTCCTTATTGGCATCATCTCCATCCATTTCTTCTACATTCTTTGCCATCTTCTTCTCCTACCTACAAAAGTGAATGGTGGTGTGGCTCTTACTACACCACGTGATCAAATGGGGGGGTGGGTTGGTGTTGGAGAGATTTTGTTTTTGTTTTTATGTTTGAATGAAAACTATAATGCAATGCAGTTTTCTACTTTTGAAATTAAATATGCCTAATGCAAATATTTTGTTTTTGCAAAAAGTGAAAAAGAAATTAATCAACTAGGGAAGAAAACAATGCATACTTTGACACCTCCCCAGAAACAACACCAAAAAGTGATGAGCCTCGGTATTGCAACAAGAATGTTTCAACTCCCAAGGGTACCGACTTTAATTATCAACCTGGGGTTCGTACAAACTTAAGAGGTATCGACACTAAATGTATGAAATACAATGTGTCCTTGCTTTGTTGTCAGGATGTAATGGAGTGCATGTACTGAAGCCAAATCCTAAACTAATTGCAGAAAATAAAATGTTCGAAATGGAACCTTAACCTATTGCAAGAAAGAAAGTACAAGGAAAGAGACTGAAATCAAATGCTAAAACACACCATTTTCTAACTAACTACTCAGAGTCTTTGCTTCAAAGAATGCTAAGTTAACATGTATGTAATCCTACTGTCCTAAGCATGCAAATTCAAACCATCAAACCTTCTACTCTTGTGCATGTAAATGAATAAAATAAATATATTTTTCTTTTTGTCTTTTCTCATGTGAGAGTGTGAAAGCTAATCTCTTTTGGTGATGTGGCAGGTGGCTTGGAGATGATGTTGAATGGTCAGAAGGCTTGGGAGACAAGTAGGGACCCTTTGCTAGCTTCCTAGAGGATTTTTCCTCAATTCGGACTCAAAACAGGATTTCCTACAAGATGTTACAGGATTTCCTATAGGATCCCATGGAAACCTACATGATCCCCTATAAACCTATGGGATACAACCGAGAGCAAAAGGATGGATGTTGAAGGTGATGGAAATATTGGGGAAGGTGGTTGGTGGATGGACTGAGGCAAAGGAGTGACTAGGACCACTTCAGAACTCAAAACCAAAGTTCGAAGATGGCTGGATTGGTTCAAAATGCTTGGAGAAGTTTCCTTGTGAAATGATAAAATTGGTGAGGGTTTAGTCAAAGAAAGTGAGGACCATGGGTGGATAAAGTTGGGATGAGGTTGCTGACTATGAAATCTCTCTGTACTCCTGAAACACTTGCACTCCATCAAACATTGACATTTACCCAAAAATCATGCAAACAAGAAGAATTTCAATTATCTAAAGGAAACAAAATTTCATGAGCTAGTTGTCTACTTCATGCATGAGGAAAACTTTGTAGAATGATATAAAACATTCATGAGATATAATGTAAGATTGAAGATATAAGAAATGGAAATCAAATCCTACCCTTCAAAACTAGAAAAATGTTGACCTAAGTGTGGACCAAGAGGGTTTTAAATGGTCTTGATGTCATGGAGGTCAAGTAGAGGCCTAATCCCAACTTCAATGATGATTTTTCTCAATTTGGGCTCAAAACAGGATTTCCTACAGGATGCTACAATGATTTCCTATAAGATGTACAGATTTACCATAATTCATCAAATGACTAAGAAAATCAAATCCAAATTGGATGGGACGAATTTTTTTATTAACTAAGATGTCTTAGGTTCCCATTACAAGTGGAATCACTCAAAAATACCTCTATTAACTCATGCTAAAAAATAGAAAAGCTTTACTAGTCCAAAATCTAGAAATTCGAGACCTAGTGAGCTAGTAAATCTAAAAAATGTCTAACCTAATCAAGTGAAAATGTAGTGGGGTAATTTTTTTATGAACTAGAATGTTTTTTTTATCTAATGCAAGTGGAATCAACTTGATTGAAGCTCGTTAGAATGCTCTAAAAAACAACATAAATTTACTGTTCTTTGCCACAAAGGAGTTCCAAAAATCTAGATTTGGGAATAAGAAGAGTAATCCAAGAAGATCAATGATTATTGTGAACTTCCAAAGATTTCCAAGGATGAAATAATGCTTTTAATCCTGCAAAAGGACTTACATCAACTATTTAAATCGATCCTACAACAAGAAATCATTAGTTCTAAATGCAGAAATAGAAAGAAGTAAAAACAAGAGATGCATGTGAATAAGCAGTGAAAAGAAAGAAAGAAAATGATACAAAAGGGCTCTGAGGTTCTTGGGATGGAAAAGCCCAAGGAAAATCAGATACCTATGGATGAGAAAAATATTTAGAAGTTGAACATGACACCAATCTTCATTATTTTCATCAATAGAATTACATCCCTACAAGAAAATACAATGGAGTTGCAAAAATACAAGCTCTCTCCACAATAACACTAATGAAAATCTCCCCCTAGAAGCAAATTCTACTTGATATTTATGAAAAATTATTAGGAATCATTCCCCATGAAAGGAGGAATTTTTCCCCACCAAAATCCCTTGATTAGTGGATCTGGTCCCCAACACTACGAATCTGCATTAAATGGCGAGGAACACATTCCTAGATTTTCTCAATCATTGGAGTTCCACAATTTGTGCCATAATTCCATAATATCTTGTTGAGTTATTATTTATTATTGATCCTCCTATATTAGGGAACAAGTCCCTAAATTATCTCCTCCTCCAAATCTTCATAATTTGCCCAATATTCTCGTAATATTCCACAAAAATAAATAATATAATATTAGGCACAAATATGCAATTATTCATAAAACTTCCTAATGAATATATTGAAGTTAAAAATACATTATCTAATGCAAAAAGAGAGGCTTAATGTGCTGAAGGATGGTCGTAGGCCTTAATTTATGTTTAATTTAGAGGCATGGGGCTTAATTTATGTCTAATTTAGAAGCTCGTCAAATTCCATCAAAGAATCTTGAGGATATTGTATATCCCTATCCATCAGATGTTTCCTTTTTGTCTTGATGTATGATTAGCCTTTTCCTGGATGACTTCTTCCTTTTCTTAATTTTTCAACGAGGTTCCCAAGAGCTATATCCTTCATATTTGATTGTCATGAATTTTGTTCCATATGTCCTTCATGATTCCTTATGGTGATTTCAGGAGCTCTTGATTTTTAATGCTTCCATGATGCCATGATGCATCTTATTATTTATTATAGTCATATCCTATAACATAAGATTTAGAAGCTATGTCAAGTCCTTTTGTGAGGGAGACTATCTCAACATAGTAGAGATCTCTTACTCCCTCTTTTCTTGGACTTCTTCTCTTCGGCTTCCTCCACTTCTCCAGTGATATGGGATCCTTCTCTTCATCTTTTGATATTGTCCATTTAAGACAATATTTTGTGTAATGTCCATAATTTTTACATCCATAACATTGAATCTTAGTTATAATCTTCTTTCTTTTCTGAGGGACAAATTTTCCAAACTTACCTTTCCTTCCTAAAAATGTTTGAGTCCTTTAACCTTCAACACTTTTTCCCACAACTTGTCTTCTTCTATCTTGCATACAAACCACAAGTTTTCAAATGAGGTAACTTTCTTATCTCCATGGACATTTTTTTACCTTGCTCTTGAGTTAGTGCATTTATAACAATGATGATTATCTTCTTATCATCTCTCCTAGATCTCAGATTTGAGACATTATGGAGATATCCCTTCATTCTTTGATACCTTCAATATTTTGTAAATCATATCTAAGTCATGTGACCTTCTTTATCACATCTTCAAAGCATATTCTTACGATTTTCTTATATACATCTCTTTAATGTCTCCAATATTTCTATATGAGGGGTTCTTTCATAAGAATCCCTTTCCATGAATTTAGAGGAGACATTTTTCATTGATGTGTTCAATGACTTCACTTTCTTTCAAGACTATATTTATCCTGCTTTTTCATGCAAGGAATTTCGATGACCCAACCAACTTATAGATCTCCTTGCAAACACAAAGTCATTTTACCAAATTTTGATTAAAGAATGAAAGATACTTACTTGACAAGTGAAGATGAAATCTTCACCTTGATCACTTTGATGATTGTTGAAGAAGATTTATTAGTGCTCCCTTTTGGATGCTATTCTTCCAAATGAAAAATCCTTTCTTCAATAAAGAAGACAATGCATTTTGATATATCTCCTTTTGATGATGGTGATTGATGATGATTTCTTTGTTTCTTCCTTGGATGATATAGCTTTGAAGATGATGATAATTCCTTCTTTCTTTCAAGATATTTCAACTACTTTGGTAGTGAATGAGTGTAGATTAGAATTGATTCTAGGGTTTCTACTTTCTCCAAGATGATGTAATATTCACCTTTAAATTCCTTCGAGCTACCTTTCTTTGTAGATAACATGATGATGACAAGAGGATCCAAAACGTTCATTGTTGTAGATTGCTTCTTGGATCTAGGGTTTTGTTCTTCAATGTAGATCTTGATATTTTTCATTGATAACCTTCAACTTGCTTAGATTCCTTTCTTGAAACTCGATCCTTGAGTGTCTCTTTGATTAGATTCCCTTCATTTGACTTTAGCACATTAGCTCTGATACCATGTTGAGAAATATAGGGCATTATCATTAGGTGATTTCTCTTCTATTAGTAATTTATTCTATTTATCTTTTACTTCATTAGATTAGGATCTTCTCTTTGCTTAAGTTATTAGTGTTATTCTTCATCAAACAACTACCAATGCATAAATATAAATAAACAAGAGACACAGAATGTAGGCTATAAGCCAAGGCCAAAACCTCTCACTCTTTGAGAGGAAAACCCACACAAATTATTCTTATAGAGATTCCAATTGATCAATACCAAGACCAATACCCTTGACCTATTAGCCACTGCAAGACCTAGACACAAGTCCTCAACCTTCTTATCATTAGCGAGATCTTCATCACTCTAATATTTTCATCACTACCTTGACATCGTTATCTTCACCATTGCCTTAACACTGATATATTCATCACAAAAGATGATACCTTTAGTGTCATCAACAAGATATATTTACAACAAGTTGTTGTGTTGTCAATGAGACCTTACTGCACTTTGATGTGACACCAAGACAAAGGTACACTTTACTGCAAGGTAGGTTGAGTCCTTTTAGTGAGGTAGTATTCTGCATTCCTTTCGAAGCTATTGATCAAGGAGATCCAAACTTGATATTGTGATCATCCATCTAAAATACAGAGGGATACGTATTAGTATTTACTTTGATTACACCCAACCTATTCATTGTACCCTATCTGAATTTGATCTGAACTATTTTCTGCCCTCTCCACCGAAAATCTTAGAGATATGCAAAATCTATTCTAGAGATTCTAATTTCTCTTTGTGATACCCATTAAAAACTTCAGAGAGGTTTGAAAATATGAACTATGTGCTTATGTGAAGATTTTTCCCTTATATATATAGTGGTTTGTCTAAATATATAAGCCGACATGAGCTTGTGAACCAATGTGTCTCCCTTATGTGATCCGACATGAGCTCCTTTATGCATCTTGAGGCTGACATAGGAAGAGGATTGTGTGTTTGTCATTGTAGGCCTATTTGGACACATTATACACTCAAAAAATTTGTTATATCCCCAAGAAGGGTTCTTCATACATGACATAGACTCTTTGACTTTTAATGACCAATCCTAAGGCTCTCAATGGGAGCCATCTAAAATAAAATCACTTGCTCATGAAACCCATGAAGCAAGGCTTACAAAGATTATTTTATTTTTTTCATTAGATCATTTACAAAAGTCAAAATTACATGTCATTATGAAGGCCGAACCTAGTTACATTTTTCAACAATATGCAAAATAACTACATCCACAAGAGACTATGATTTCTATGCTTAAAGAAAAATGTTAAACCAATCACTTATTTGCAGAAAACAGATATGCAAAAAAGAAGACTAATCCAGGATCTAACAACTACAAAAGAAAGTAACTATATATTTTTATTTTTCCAACACAATGTCTCTAACCACATTTTCCACAAGAGAGGTGATTTCTAGACCTACACAATCAACTTTTCATAAACAAATCTTGTCAAGAAGGAAAGAAATTATTTCTAGGAAAAAAAATGTATGAATAAAATACACATGAGAGATACTAGAGCCTCTGGGTTGGGCTCTAACCCAAGGGAGCTTAGCCCTCTAAATGAAACTCAGATTGAAGGTAAAAAAATATTTCTCATTAACATAAGTTAGTGCTCAAGTACATGATAAAGGAATGAAAATAAAAAATTAGAGCTCCTAGTTCTTAGTAGTCTCTATCTTATTCAAAAGTTTGAATCCTATTGAGCCATTAGGATTCCTTATTTATACAAAAATGAGTAAGGGTTAGCCTCCTTGGAAAGAGGGATGCTTCCCTTGAAATTCCATAAAAGGGTGGATCTAGCTCCCTGAGATTCTCACAGTCCTTGAGTTCATGAGTTGTTAGTATATCCTCGAACTGTAGGTGAGTAAATACATGGTACAAGTCAAGTTAAAGGTGAGTAAATATGGGGGACAAGCCTCCTACATCCTCTCCAACTGCCTCGCACGTATCTCTGCATAGTAAATGCACTCTTTTCCTGCACATTAATCATGTTAGGCCACAAGATATGATAAAAATCATTTTCTCTTCATAATAAACACATTATAGTAAAAAATATGTTATCAAATGTGAGGAAAGAGGTAATTATGTGCTGAATGATGGCTAGATGTGACTTATTATATACCTATTAATGAGGCCTATCAAGATCCTACCTTGTTTTCGCCCTCTCCCATAGAGTTACCTTCTATGTTATGTTGAAAGTTAGGGGCCATTTATTGAAGCCATTTGTAGCTCAAGGGTATCCATCTAATTTCCACCAATAAATCCTCTACCCACTAAAGGATCACCAAAAATTTCAATGTCTTACATGAATGAGGGCGAGGGGGTGAACTTGTGAACTAGTTAGGAACTATGAATTTGGGTATAGAGGTTTTCCTCTCCTTCCTCATGCTTCCACTATTCTATGGTTTCCTTTTTCTCTTGAGATGCCAGAATCACAGGTTATTACTTCCAAGGAGAAAGGGAGGACTTCTAGTCAATTTTGGATCGAGGGGAGCTTCCTCATCTCATATAGGGGTGTCGTATTGTATACTAACACAAAAATTGTTGGAAACCCTCTTTTATTGAACATAATGTCATTATGGAAGCATATTTTTTTCTTAAATGTATCTAGAGATATTGGTTGGAATGAAGCTCATGTGAATCCAATCCATTGTAGGGAAATCATGAAACAACAAGACTAGTGGGAAAAAAATCTAAAATCGAAAAGAAGAGGATTTTTGACAAATCTGCTTGAGGAGAAAAAATTTGGAGATTCTATAGAGATCTAAATCTTCTCCACGATGATATTTCTAAACAAAAACCTATAAATTATTATTTTGAAGGAGGTAAAGTCTACATCTTTAGGTTATTATGAGAGTGAAGGATTTTTTTATTAAAGGGACCATAAAGAAGCAGATACAAATGTAGAATCAAGAGCAATTACTAGAAAAGTGTAGAGGATTTGATTTATGGATCAACATAAAGGATATGTATAGAATTTAATCCAACGAGGTATATTGAATATTGGTCACCATGAATTACAGAATTTGGCTCAGATTTTGGCCTTTGAGTGTCACATAAAATTAGAGAGACTTTGAAAAATGCTACAATCCTCTATGGAAGCTAAGAGAATAGTTGGGTATGTTGACAATCTTTGTACTCATAAGAAAAAACTGCTTGTTGGATTTTCTAGTCTGCATTTGTTGAGAAAATTTATTTCCTTCATGGAGGATGTGGTCACAGATGGGATGTACAATTACAATGGATTTGGTTGGGATGAAGAGCTTATGTTCTCTAAGCTGTCTCATTCTATTGGTAATGCCAGTGAAAATATGCCATGCAGTTTATATGTGAAAAGATATGAGAATATGGATAAGGTGTTTGAATCGGTTTATGGAGTGTGGGGGGGTACATATGTTGCGTTTATGTTGATAATACTCTACAAAGCTCAGGATAAGGAATTCCTTCAAGTTGCACCAAAATTTTTCAAAATAATAAAACTTCACAAGGTAATGACAACAAATTGCACAATTTCCAAACTATAATAAGCGCACAGATATGCAATCTTTAAAAATATTGGCACTGGAATTCGACATGTAGTGACAAGTTACAAGAGGTAACATTAATTGAAGGATATAGAAAAGAGTGTGATCCAAATTATAATACAAAGTGGTGAAGAAAAAATACACCAACACATGCATTTAAGTTTTATGAAAAAATATTATAACAATCACAAGTCAAATTTGCACATGATGCTAACTTGAATTCTAAATAAAACATTTAAATTTCATAACTAGGTATATTATGGGCTAAATTCATAGCTTCTTACAATTGATAATCTTGGAACATTTATAACTGAAGCATTAGACATATATTATTAGTTACACACCTTTGAAAGTTGAGTTTTATAAGTTCCTTGTATGGTTGGGAGATGATTTTGTATGCCAACGTTAAAACTAAAGTTCAATTATGAACACTTATAGGTTTGGATCAGGTTTTTCACATTTTCCAGGTGTTGACGGTACTGGAAACCCATCAACCAAGGGTATCTCCCTGATGTGAAGTCCTATTTATACCTCATACCATTTGGAATAAGAGCCCCATTCTATATATCAGCCCGACTGCCATATATTCCTGAAGATTTTCCTTGGCTCTAACTATCAACAAGAAAGAGGAATGCAAATGTGCCTTCGAAAAGCAAGTAAATGTGCCCAATGAGTGTTTGGTTGTAAGTGTGTCAAGGTTATTCTACTATGGAGGGAGAGAAAGAAATGAGCCACTAAGATAGATGTAAGAGTATCACCCTAGTAGAGACACACATAACCAAGAAGGATCCATCTAAAATCTAGCGGATTAGTCCACCAAAGATGAGATAATCATTGCAACCAATCAATGAGAAAGATCTGTCTAGTATCTTCCGGAATAGTCCGCAAGGATGGGACAACGATAACAACCATTACAACACATTATCAATATGATAAGTACTAAAATAACTGAAATAGTCCAAATACTTTAGCATAGATGAAAGCAAACATGAACTACAAACATCCACATAATAGTCTTACAAATATTCATAATTCTCGCATGAAGAACATGCTGGCCGTGAGGCTTATGATATTAAGTAAAATTCCCAAGGTACATGTATACAATGAAAACCACTAGCTCCAATAGTGGAATGTTGGAGCCACTCCCTTCTTCCCAAAAGAGCTACCTTGTCTCTCTAATTCCTTGCGGGAGGAGCCAAGGTGAAAAGTCCCTTGCTCATACAATCAGGGTGTATATATAACCAATGGGGAGGTGATGCTTCACCTTCCTTGTGAATCTTTGACTATCCTCATGATTGTTTGACTTCCCATGAATTTTCAACTTTACATGACTCTTCATATTTTGTACATGTCCTTTGGACTTCCACTTTATAATACATTTCTATAATATTGAATTACATATTCCACAAAATGATGTGGAACGTGATGACTCATGACACGTCACGACATGACACTAATGACATGGACTACATGATGAGATGACAATGTCAAGCCATTATTTTTTGTTGCTTTCTTTGTGTCTTCTAGAAAGGATGGTGCATGTTCTTCTTCTTCCACATCCTTATGACTTGAAGATGAGGAGTCTTCCATGTGATCTTGATCTTTCATCTTCGGTTATAGTCCAATGTTCCTTTTTATTCTCGCATGGTGATCATCTTATCTATTCAACTCCATATGTGTCTTCTAGCATGTCCTCCTTCTCCATCTCCTTCTTCATCATATTTCCATAGTATGATAGAGTACCTGCATCTGCAATCCACTCATGACAAGACGACATCATTTCGATAAACCCCTAGTCTACGATGATGGATATTGATTCATTGACTGAGCCAGAACTAGGTGACAGGTTGGGAAAGAGGCTTAAAAAATACACAATTACATAGTTTAGGCAGTCAGGAGTGAAGCTTAATCCTTGATACTACGCAATGCGCAGTTCAAGTTGGACTGAGTAAGAAAATTGTGCAATCTGGAAGCACAATGTGACAGGCTGAGGGGATGGGCACTAGATCAATCTATTGTGTAGTTCTAGAGGAAAAAGGAGCCCATGTGATTGTGCAATTATGCAGTTCAATATCTCAGGGCTGAGGCTTGAGCCTTGAGATTGCGCAATGCACAGTACTGATTGGGCAAGAGAGATAAATTATGCAATTTTAAGAGTCAGTGAGCCAAGCTAAAGGGATTCTACAATGTTTCATCTAAATACGTAGTTCTAGGAGGAAAAGAAGGCCTGGTGATTGTGAATTTGTTTAGGTTCAAGAGATCAAGGTTTGATCTTGAGCTCAGAGATTTCACAGTGTGCAGTTGGGGCCAGGTTGGAGGGTTGAATTATGTAATTTTGGAGGCCAAGGCTCAGACTTAAGCATTGAAAATGCGTAGTGTATAGTCCTGGGAGGTAGGAATTGTGCATTGCACAGTTTCAAGAGGAAAGGTTTCTAATTGAGGGTTGGTATTGCGCAATGCGTAGTTCTGGAAGGTCGGATGAGGCTAAGTTGTTGGGAACTTGTAGAAATGTGGCTAAGTGTAGGATCAATGAAACTTATATGAACAGTGATGGGACTTGACTGTGATCAAACACTTAGACATTTTGTGATGCATCATAGATCATCCAAGACACATGAACACATACTTGTCTTAGTGTGACAACTTACAACAAGTGTGACACTAAAGAAACACTTTACGACAACAATGACGACACTTGTACGACAATTCTTAAAAAATTGGAAATCAGTGCGATGGATGTCTACATGGTAAGATCAACTCATTTTCACAAGTATAACCTCTTGAAACCACCAAAAAAAGCTTATGTACATCGTATGACACTTAACATTTGAAAAGTCGATGATCATTATAGTGCGAACTTGCGATATGTGAACAACAGTGAAATTAACACATGCGAGAGAAAATATAACATGAAAATGACACTAATTAGATTAAAATCAAGTGAAAGTGATAACTAAAAACATGAAAACAATACTCGCGAAAACAAAGGTGCGCGGAAGCGACACTTTGCAAAACTCACCGAAATAGAAATACAAACACAACCAAAAGTGAGAAACTGTCGATGTCACTACGCATTGAATGTCAACATGGATTGGACATTGAATAGGCACAATCTTGATGGACCTTGCTATGCTCGTTCAAGCTTGCATAAAATAATGTTCTCATGCATTTTTTGTGGACCGAGCATGTGTGATCAAGTGACTTCAACACTTCCAATCCCAGAAGGGAGCCCTAAAGCATCACTAACCAAGAGGTGACTATGGAACGACCGATCGTAGGATCCACAATAGGCTCCAAAATTCGAGTGTAGGAAAATTTTGGAGGGTGTTTGTTATAGTGACAACACTATGTTTCCTCTATCGGCAAATATTATATATTTTTCTTTCAATGGATGTAATCTTGTTTTTCTACTTCAGAAGCTCAATATCATGTTTAGATATAATAACATGATCTGAGGAACAACAACATTTTTTCCTGAATTGATTAGGACATGAATTGGAGAGTCATGACACTTACATGAGCTCCAATAGATATATGAACTTTGAAGAAAAAAATGTTCTACGCTCATATTCATTTCTAGTGTTTTCGTGTTAATATAATTATTATAGGCATTATGATGAGTATGATGCACTCACATGAGCTCTCGCAGATATAATCATATATGAATATAGAGAGGTTTTTTGTTTTTAGTTGGTCCATTTGTTGGATGATATCTACCCCTGTAAGATTAAAATTTAGATAAGAATTTCAAATTTTATTAAGAATCTTTATTTGAAAACATGTCAATTTTAGTATTCTCACCTTGTTATAACAATGACACCAATTTTTTCTTGAATCTGTCACAAAACTTTGTTGATAATGTCAATCAAATAATGAAAAAATCATCAATGCCATGCATAATCTATCAAAATAAAGGCCATATACCCAAGTCATTAAAAGTAAATATAAGGAAAAAAAAAGATTGAAAAGGCTTACATGCTTCTTCTTGCATTTGACATTTTTACATCTTGTATTGCATGGTAGGATCTTCATCATTTATAAAAATGATTTCTCTTGCAACTAGCTCATCCTAAATATTTTGTTATGGCAACAACCCTTTTATTTTCAAATCCTTCAACCACACAAGTTAAAAGAGGTTGAGAAAACAAAAAAATGACATTGTAATTAAAGATAATAAAAAATAAATAAAACCACACAAGATCCTATATATATTGTCAACTCCAATCCAATAACACATCATCTAAAGTCGCTTCTTAAGAAAACATAAACAAGATGTCGAGAGACAACAAGAAGTAGTAATGCAACACAAGGGATCACAAAGATGCACACTAGTAATAAATTGAGATTAAAAAAAACATCTTGTATTAACATTAGAAAAAAAAACAATGCAAGTCAAAGATACATGAAGAAAATTCAAATGGTATTCACAATAAATTAAGGAACATGAACTCTGAATAAATAGCTTGATAAAATTAGGGCACGTACGGTAATATGCAGAACATGCAATACAATGTTATAATTCAAAGACTACCCTAAAAACTATCTTATGAGTCATCATCGATTCATCAATTTTAGAAACCATTTGTTCCAAACCTATATTACATGATTGATTTTATATATAAGTGCCACTGCATTTTGTTGAACTACTGAAAATGTTAGTTTTGATCAAACTTGGGTGTTGAGATGAAAGAAAATTGCATGAAAGATGATGGAATCCACCCAAAACATGGAGACACAATGTTTGGCAGTCCAATTCAAGGAAAAGCTCCAACCCCAACAAATGTTAGCATTGTTGGGACAACTAATTCAACATATATCAACAATTCTGCCAGTTGGTCCCATGTTCTCTTCTTCCTGCAACTTTACACTCACTCAACATTTAAATAGCATATACAACAAACCATTAACTATAAGTGCTTCTACTCCAAGAAGTAAAACATGGTGTATTCATGGCGGAGAAAATAAAGTTGTCATATGAGATATTCTTGAGAGTTGGATGTATAAAGTTAGATTAATCTCAATTTTTGCAAAATAAACTAAATGGGTCGTAATAACATTCCAATTAAGACAAAATACATTAGGAGGAAAAAAAAATGCAACATTGTCCTCCTAAAAAAGAAAGAACTGATATGAAAATTTAATCATCAGCAAAGCAGGGTATTTTTTAAGGATTCAAATATTATGCCTATGTATAGTATTATAGGTGACTATTCTCGTTTTAAAAGTCATACATATGGAATGTTGGCAAACATTCAATAAAAAACATGTAATTTACTATTAAATTGGTAATGTTGGCAAATTATTTCCATTTAATCATATATATGTAAAAAATGGGTGAGTTTTCAACCAAATGACCAATTTTTTTTTCAAAGAATAGCTAATTAGGGGAATTCTCACCCCTAAAGTTTTCCCTAAGAAAAGCCTTAACCGCAAGGTTTCAAACAATGAATAGTTATTCCACCAAGAATTGAAAATATGCCTGATTTATTGTCTAAGAAATTTACAAGGGGATGTTTTTATGAAGCAACATTACAAGGTTAAAAAAAATGGTGTGTCAGCGGGGAATGTTCATAAAAGTTCGAGATTTTGAAAGTACTTCAGAAGATTTGAATAAGGATCTCAGAAATATGGAATAAATAAAATTATATAAACTACACAACAATTCGAATAATCACAACAAAATACATAAACACACAAAAACAATTATTCCAAAAAGAGATACACAACTCTCAATAACATAATAGCATTATCCATCTCTTATAGTTTAAACTAAGAGTTAAAACAAAAATTTAAACATTTTTGAACCAAAACTTGCTTCAAAATCATAAATAGTGTCGATATTTTCATATAATTCTTCAATATTAAATGTGGGGTTGAAAAGTAAGTTTCCTTGCTTTTAGATAATATCTTTTAAATTTTTTTCTTGCATTTTCAAGGGAAGGTTCAGTGGTTAGCCCCGGACCAACTTGACCCATCCAAGAGGTTCACATATGATCTGAGACATGTCACCTAGAGATAAAAACTATGTTACTATGTTGCAAGGGTGGTTGTTCACTTTGATGTGATCATTTTTGGACTCTTTTAGATTCTCAACATTAAAGACCATTAGACCCTCAATGTTCATGTATTTTCTTTTGTAACTTTAATGAAGCATATAAAAAAACATATATCTCAATGTAATTGTTTTGTATTATATACAAGAGAAAACTTTGCATATTCAGTATACAAAGACTTGAATTTAAATTTATATACATGAACCTATGTTTGTGTTTGTGTCCATTAGGTTGTGGCCTAGCAACAACTTGGGTGATTGTCATGTGGATGTCCTAGGTTCAAATCTTGGTAGGAAATCTTCCACCCTTCTTGGTGCATGCCAACTATGGCATTTGTGTTTAAGTTGTAAATATTAACAAGGATCATCATGTTGAACTCATGATCTTTTCTCTATCCATTGGGAGTAGTGTTCACCATATTAAATGTGACAACATGTTGGAAAAATAATAACCTACTTTGGGCATAAATATGTGTAAATGGATGTGTTGATAATCTTCCATTCTTTACAACTCAAAAAATTCCCTTTTTTTTCCGAAAAAATAGGAAAAACAAATTATGTGTGTGTGGGTGTGCCTTCTTAAAAATTAAATATTTTATATATTTTGGTCAAGTAACTTTAATACTAATATTTTGACCAATTTCAATCATGTTCATGATTTTGGAGTGTACCAGTTCTAGTCTAATTTCCATCCTGATAACTATGATTAGTGCAATCATAGTCTACCTATTTGTGATTTCGATCTTGTGCTCATGTTTTAGTTTATATATTATAATATGATATAATAGATATATATATATAGAGATAGAGATATATATATTAGTATGTGTGTGTGTGTGTGTGGTGTGTGTGGTGTGGATATATATATATGTGTGTGTGTGTTATGTGTATGTATATTATATATATATATATAATATATATATAATATATATATATGTATGTATGTATATATTATATATATATACATATATACTATATATATATATATATAATATATATATATATATATATATATATATATATATGTATAATGTATATATATATATGTATATCATTATATATATATATAGATATAAATAAATATATATATATATATATATAATATATATATATATATATATATAATCATATATATATATATGAGTTGTGCTCACATTATAGTTTATATATTCATAGGTCATGTATAGGTCAACTAAAAGCAAATCTTGCTAGTTCAAGTGACCTTGGGGATTTTCAAAATCACCTACAAACATTCAAAGGTGTTTTATAGATGATTGCAATCATTTTAAAAGCAATCATGTTTTATAAGGTTGAAGATAGGTGTTTGTTACTGTGATAATTTTAATATTTATGGTCCTTGAGTGTATCGGTGAATTCATAAGTTTGGTTTGGAATCTAAATTATGTCACAAGGTCAAAATCCAAAAGGGTTGGGTCAGAGTGTTCCCTTTAGGAGGGAGTCTCATACACCAACTATGGTATGTCGGCTACAAAAGTGACCTGAAAAAATGTGTTTGATTGTTGATCCTTGTTATCAAGCAGTATTTTGTAGACACTTGAGAGCAACAATAATGTTTTACGAATTCAAAACACATTTTTTAGATGTTTTCCGGAAACCATTTTTGCTATTTAGGAGGTTTAAAGATGGTATGGTTGTTTATTGCTTCTCAACAAACAACACGCTAATGTGTAAGGGATTTTCACAAAACTTCTAGCAATGGCTACTTAGTAAATGTTTTCTTTTTGGATGGTCATCCTGCAAATTAAACAAATGTCCCATCGCAAAAGGAGATTGACCTAGTGATTCTTATTTACACATCAAATTTCCATATATTGCTCAACCTATCGAAAAAGGGAGAACGAAAAAGCTTGGTGAAATCTTAAATTTAATTTTAAAAACTTAGCAAAACCCTAAATTTGATTTAAAGAACTACGCAAAACCCTGTTAATTTTCTAATGGAATATAGAGCAGAGGAAAACCTTTGTAAAAAATACGTAGTGAGATAAAAAATTATACATTCGCCTGACTATCACAGTGGCCCCGAGATTTAAACCCGCATCTAGATTTGGACTGGTTCACAAAAGAGATTTGAAGAGTTTCAGTTAAAGAGGGGAAAATAAACCAAAGTGTAACCTGAGATTTCACGTCCAAATTTGCAGATGCCTTCAACTGTGAATTTACCCACCTGTTTAACAACCTCCAATTTCTGTCTATTGCTCTTCTTTCCATGGAGATGGCCTCCAAATAACCCTCTCAAAACCAAAATAACCCTCCCCTTTCTCGCGAAATGTAGAAATTAGCGCCCAAGTTTCATTGAGCAGTAGTGGGACTAAACCAATGATAGTGGGTGTAAACACAATGGCTAGTCACAATAATGAACCTTGATTTTTCAATCACAAGGAGCTAGTCACTAAAATGAACCTTGATTTTTTTTAGATGAGTTGGATTTTAGTCATGATCAAGTGGCTAGTCACGATGAACATTGATTTTTCAACCACGACAAATAATGATTTGTTATTGTTTTATAAATTATTATTTATGTTGTGGGAAATTGTTGATTTAGGTTGAAGAATTTGGAAATTATTTGTTTTAGTAGTTATTGATTTAGACATAGTTTTTTTAGTAATTATTGACTTGGTTGGAAATTCCATAAAAAAAAATTACAATAAGAAAAAAACATAATTTTTGTATTAATATTAATGCAAAAATGTACTTCACATCATCTAACATATACTAAATCCACTTCACATGTTTGACGTGATATTCTAATATGTGCAACATCTAATGTTCAGGCAATATCAAAATCCCCTAGGATTCAAAACAAATTCATAAGAGTCTAGTACTACTATGTTCATAATGTACGTTCAAACTAGATAAATAAATTAATATCCAAGTTTAAAACTAGTATCTTAAGTTCAATGGATTTGATCCTGATAATAAAAAATGTAGATATACATGAAAAGTTAAGTCTTCAACTGAAGGAAATGTGTCCTCTACTAATTAATCATCACTTCCCCTTGTAGGTATTCTTCATAATGCATTTGACCCAACTGTAATCCCACTCCCATTTTGGATAATTTTTCAACCTTTGAATTTAATTCCTTGTTAATGTGATCAAAGGGCATAACCCTGAAGACTCTAATCAACTCCATAGCTCTAGTCCTCCATTGATCCAATAAATAAGTGTTTGAGGGAGTATAACCTTTCAACTAATCTCTAACAATCTTTGAATCCCTTATCACGTGTAGGTTTAGATTGTTGTAGTGACACAATTAAAATGACTTACCATAAGTGATTGATTTGTACTATTGTAGTACTTGTTAGGTAGTTGTGTTTTTGTTCCTATACTAAATTAGTCATTCACGTTAGTCATTTTTAGTTGTATTACTTATTAGCTAGTCATATATTTTAACCCGAGACTAAATTAGTCGTGTATGTTAGTTGTTTTTAGTTGGGTGACTTAAGATTGCTCATTTTTTGTAGTATTTCACTTGAAAAATTGATGGTGACTAACTTTTTTAGTCCCCTAACCACTAGTTTCTCATTTTCTACTAGCCTTTTCACTAGTCCTAGGATGTGGGAAAACATTTGTTCTCTACGTTAAAATTTATTTATTTATAGTGAGAATATTTATTTATTCATTCCTAGCTTTTTCATTTGTTGGTTGAGGTGAATAAGCATAAAAAATGATTCATGAAAGTGCTTTCAATAAAGACCGATGGGTGGATCAATGGGTGATGGGTGGTTTCTTTAAAAGGATATTATTTTAGGAAGGTATTCACCTGGAATAAGTTCACCAAATATTTTTTATTTTTTTATGATTCTTTTATTAGTTGGTCGAGATGACAAGCATTAAGGTCTTTAATATTTTATGGGAGTAATTTCATTAATAATGGGTGATGGGTGGAATTTTTGAAGAGGGAATAGTACTTTAAGAGAGTATTCACTTTGCATTAGTTCACCACATATTATTTCATTTATTCCAGGTCGTTCTTTTAATGATGTTGATGATGATGAATGTTCACTAAGACCAAGATGGTCAATCGAACTTATATTTATAGTTGGTCATTGAGATGGATGAGCATTAAGCCATCTAATATCTCATGAGAGTATCTTCATTAATTATGGATGATGGGTGGATATTTTGAGAAGGGGATAGTACTTTAGAAGGGTATTCATCTTGCACAAGTACATCGAATATTATTTCAACTATTAAAGATGTTTTCTATTTAATCATATTTCTTTTGTTATTTTATTGTTTGGCTTCTTAAATATGAGCAAAGGCGAGTTTGGTTTCCAAGAGAGGTGGAGTTGCTCTCTTAGAGCTAGTTTTCTTTCCCTATTAATTCATGCTCTGATTAAATTGGACAAGTTAATAATTCTTCATTACGAGCATTTTCTACATGTTCCTATTATCATGTAGCAAAGAGAATATGATTTATGAATCTATGTGGTCTTTCCATGTTTTATAAGTATTTCACTTCCATATTCATTTTATTCTCATGATTTTTTATGATCTAAATCTATAGGAAAATGCATATCTTATTTGTTTTCACTATCTCAATTACTTATTATATATTTAGTTTTTCTTTTTCTTGTCTTCCCTTCTAATTACTTGCAATCCATCATGGAAAGCAATTAGTTTGCTGGATTATTTCATTCAATATTTTCTATGAGTTTCAAATGTTAAAGGACTTGCCTCTTATGCTTTGTTGGTGTAACATTTTGTTGATATTTTTTTGGTGCACCATAATTTTGTAAGGATTTTGCATGAATGAAACTCAAGACCTCAAATTTATTACCTTATTTTTGTTCCTAGTGATTTTGAGTTTCCTTTTTTATGATGTTTATTATTCATACTCATGGGAATTTATACTCTTTAGTCAATTTGTTTATCCTCATCATTTAAGGTTGTCCAGGACTAGTTAGGTGGTCATGGGCATGACATTATTTGCACCTAAAAAGAATTTTCTCATAGCAGATGGTTTGGACTTATTTTTTTGCCTCATATTCTAAAACTGCATATTCAAGCAAAGACGAGGACATGTTTATTTGGATACATGTTCTTTCATATGAGGTATAGAGTTTGACTTTATTGTATTCTATATGTTAATGATGGATCCATACACGTTACCTATTTTCTTCTTAAGGGTTTTATTCTAGAACTCAAGAGGATATATTCTTGCCCATATTACAGGGCTTTGCGGAGACCATCTTTGATGTCAAAAACTTCTATCCAGTACTACATATAAAAACCAACTAATTTGAAAAAGTAAAGTTTGGCTTCATAAAATGTCTCCCTATATTTTACTCCAAAAATGATTATTAAAAAATAAATTACTTGGCACATTATTGTAGTTTTATTAATCCGCGATCCCTTTCTAAGAACATGTTTAAGCTATAAATAATCTTGTGAACCATTAAAGTCATGCATGATCCTTCATAAACTCATATTTTTTCATATTAATTTTTAAGGAATAAGGTTAAAAAAAACATTTTAATGAGTAATCCTTAAAATATATCTTTAAACATCCATCTTTAAAGTAATTTCTTTATAAATTCTCTATTTTTATTTTATATACTTTTCTTTAAAAAAAAAAAAAAATATCAATAAATAATCTTTAAAATATATTTTTAAATTTTCTTCTTAAATTAAATATTTTTCTTTATCTCTTCTGTATGATGATTTTTCTCTATGATGAGAAGGAATGAGCCCAACCCATGATAAGTGGTAGGTTTATTAGAGGATGAAAAGAAATGAGCCCTAGCTCATGATAAGTGCTATGTTTATTGATGGTCTTGATACTTAAAAAAAATACATATAATTGATAAAGTGTTTTATATTTAAATTTTAATTGATTATAATGTTTTATATTTAAATTTTAATTGATTATAAATATAGGTGTATTATGGATTATTTAATTGAATTATAAAATAAATTGTGTTAATATTTTTATATTTATATATAATTAAAAAATAATTATTATTATAATAAATTTGGTATAATTTTCTAAAACGGTTAACTAATTTAAAATTAAATCATCATTTTCCAAATAATATATTTATTATATATAATTATAATATATATATAATATATATATATATATAAAAATAAAAATAAAAGTACAAAGATTCTTCGGCATATAAACAAATTCAAAATCTATCTGAATTGTTAAAAAAGATGCTTGATGTGGAGGCATATTTGGCTCTTTTGTAAAGACACGTTTGACTGGTCGTTATAGGAGACTTGCAGTTCGTTGAGTGAAACCGTTAGTTTTAACGGTAGTTGAGCGGAATGTGTTCTAAACATACACTACACCTCATTTCTTTCATATCAGCCGCCCACGTGAATATTTGTCGTTGGAATAATATTTAATAATTAAAAATAGGTAACCCATTGTTAAAGATGAATTGACATTGTGCCCAAATTAAGTTGTCCTCATCTTTACTTTACGTACGTATGAAATCAATTTGGGTTTTAAAAGCCATCAATTTTGTGGTCGGCCTCATCGCACCTGCTACAACTGGGGCCTACCCAACTACCTACTTGTCAGGCGTAACCAAAGCGAAGTCCAGCGATCACGTTCCACAAATTATTTTTTTTATTATTTTCAATGTGATATATATCCACAAATTCTTATTTTTTATTTTCAATTATAATACACGGATTTCGCAAATTATTAGGAATGAACTAATGAAATTTTAATGTCCATGCGATTAGAAAGTCTATGTGACCAGAGCATCTTTAAGTTTGGCTTTTTGCAATTTCATCTTTTTATTATTCAAATTATTGATAAGCGGACCCAACCTTCTAAGAGTCTCTTCACTGAAAAGACAATGCCAAGGAACTAATGTTAACATACTGTTGTAACTGTCTCTGATGTCTCTGAAAGCATCACATTCCAAAATGAAATGTTTTTCCAATCCCACTGCTCCAGAAATGCAGAAAGTACACACCTGTTCTTCCCAAGCTTCTTTAAGTCTTTTCCACTGACCTCTCTCGCATCGTAGTTGATGTGAGTTAGTTCTTAATTGAAGAATAAGAATCTTTGCTCTCCATGAAATGCTAGCTCCAATGTACTCTTTTTGTTGGAGATCACAACTAGGGTTGAATCACGGAACATAGTACTTCTTCTTTCAACCCAACTCACTTCTTTCAACCCAACTCTTTTCACCATATACGCTTACAAAACTTTTCCATAACAAAACTCTTTAACTCTTTGCTATTTGTGGGACATGCATTGAGGTAAATATTCCATTTTTTGCACCAATTTGTTGTTTTGTCTCATCCATGATTTCTTTCTTTCACTCATTCCTTCATTGAAGATAATTTAGGTCATCTACATTCTCCCAGTTGCTCAATTCTTTGTAGGTACCTTATGAGATGCGACACACCATAATGATTGCTTCAATGGGAGTTGCTCCTGTTTCACTAACATTTTATCATAAGGAACCGAACCTTTTATTTGTAAACTTGCTCATGATCAAGCATTTTTGGATTTTCTCAATTTGCTTCCATTTTGAGACAGGGATGTTGCTAGCCAGTTCACACCCATATAATATCACGGGACAAACAAAAAGCCCAAAGAATACTTTAATCGTTTTTTGATCCCATAACTTTGTCTCTCTACATTTGTTTTGAAGAGCATATAATGCTTTCCACCCTCCTAAAATTATTTTCTTTAGGCAACCCTCCCAATTAAGCTTGCTGTTGAAATCAATCCCGGGGTACTTGTATTCATTTACTTCTTCAAGAATGTTGCCTTCAAAGAAGAACGTATAGTAACTCTGCTTCTTTTTATTTGAAAAAGTCATTATTTTGGTCTTGGTGGTATGACTTGCATCCCCATTGCTTGACAAAAATGCTCAAAGGCATATAGGTGCATCCCCAATCTTTGGGCCGATTTAGCAATCAATACAAGGTCATATTATAAGATTATTGTAATAATAAGAGTCAAAATATTCTTCTAACGGTTGTAATTATGTGATAAATAATATTATTGTAATAAGAAGAGTCAGAATATTCTTTGAGGGTGGTAATTCAGTGCTAAATGTGTAGCTTTAAAGTATTGTCTAATTATTATGCGGATAACATTTTTATTTTGGAATAGAATCTCCACGATTTTAATTTAATTATCAACTAGCGTAGATTTGTCTAAGTGAATGATAGAGGTTTAATCTCTACAAAATATTTTAGAATACTTTTAGTAATATAATAATTGAAAGGATAACATTTATTTCCAAAGTAATTATGTGTTTTTTGTTATTTTAATTAAATTCATTTGTGTTATATGAAATGGGTTATGATTTTTTGAGTATGTGATATTGACGACCCATAATATTGTAACAAAGCCTATTTACAAATTAAAAATCTCCATAATAAATTGGGGGTCATTCTGGATGGTGAAAAATCTTGTTGCGTGATTTTTTTAGATGTATATATCTATAGCTTGTATTAATTTTTTTTATCATTAATAATAATATTATTATTTTAAATAAAATTATAATTTAGTTAATTCTTATGATTTTTTATTTTATTTTATTTTAGAACTCTGAGATCTATCATGAAGTAAGTGTTTTGATATTTATTATGGATTGATACTTATGCAATTTATCAATCATTTCATTTAATTTATTTGATCAAACCTGTAATTTTTTGTTATTTAAAATACAGTTTGGCTATATATATAACATTTTACAAAACTATAAAAACACGAAATTATGAAAATTTCATAACTAAAACTTATAATTCCAATGCATTCTTATTCTTACTCTATTATGAACAAATATTATAAACAAAATTTTAATGAAATAAAAATAAAATAACCTATGCAAATTTAAAAAATTTAAACTTTACAAAAATAATCATACAAATTTCAACAAAAATATTTGATGAGTCATATGACCCCACCCTAATTATGTTACCAAAATATTAGGTGGAGAGGTAGCAGCACACACATGTTGAAAAGGAGCGAGCACTTAATGTTAACACCCGTGTGGATGTGGAACAATAATAAACCTTAAACGCGGTGCAGAATTTAAGTCATGTCACTCGGTTGGTTAGTTTATTAGTAAATAGCAATTAAAATATTAAATGAATGCAGCGTACCTGACCGGAATCCGAGATACCATATACATATATTTATATAATAATATTAATTCGTGCATTGGTAAATAGCAATTAAAATATTAAATGAATGCAGCGTACGCGACTGGAATGCGAGAGTATTTAAAACTACCATACATACACATTTATATTTGGAGTTGTCTATAATGTGACTTTTTGGAGATTCCGGTGACGGAATCCGGCGGAAGAAATGAGGTTAAATCTTGATTTTTAGCAGTTAAAATGGTTTTTTAACTGCATATTTGGATTGAGCGTCCTGAAAAACCCCTGGGAGCCATTGATTGTGCAAAAACTAGCTATCAAACATGGGATTCCAATGAATTGCTGCCGGATTTTGACCGGAAAAATCCGCCAAAAAAACTTTCAAAAAGTCGCGTTATAGACTACTGCTTTATATTTATATAATAATATTAATTCGCCGACGTTTCCACCACGCAATGAAGAATTTTGCGGATGAATATTCAAATTCATTACATACAACTTTAATGATGTTCTTCTAATTATTTGTGTGTTTGTTTCATTATTTAATTAAAACGTACGAAAGGAATTCAAGTCAGGATAAATATGAAATTTAACATGGTAAAATCTTTAATGAGATATTTAATGTTACATAGAAGAAACTAAAATTATTTAACATTCAAAATGTAAAATCAGCTGAAGTACAAAGCTTAAAATATATTGTAATTGCTTTAAATTGTTGTGTGAGGTAAGAGATTTTTTTTAGTTATTTAATAGAATTAAAAAACAATATATATAGATTTTCCTGAACTAATTTTTTTTACATAAGGCAGTTAAGTAATTTTTTAGAATATATATATATATATAATATAAATTTTTTTTTTAATATAATGTATTCAAAAATGGAGTACTTTCTAAATTGAGAACTTGAAAAATACAAATCAAACCATAGAAAATTAAAGAAATTCAGAGTAATATAAATACCATTTAATGTGCACTTTGAAAGAATATTGCCAATAAATTCTTCATAATAAATAATAAAAATATCATTTATTCATCAAATAAATTATTTTTGATAAAATGTCTGATATTGTATTGAGCTCTTTATGAAGATGTTGAATGTTGATCTTTAGAAGCAATATCTTATTTCAGAAATTCTTACTTTCCAAGAAGTTAAGATTAGAATTTTTTTGATTTTTTTAGAAGCAATTTCTTATTTCAGAAATTCTGACTTTCCAAGAAGCTAAGATTATAATTTTTTTGCGGTGAGTTGAAATGCATAGTTACCAAATTTGAATTTTAGTTCAATTTAAATTTGATGAATATGGAAAACATAAGACTATGTAAAATTCAATACTAACAAAATTTGAGATTATATATATTTCAAATATTCATAAATATGATTTTTATTCTTTGTTACAAAAATTATTATTTTTAACAACTACAAATTATTTTCCACTATTTTTTAATATGAAATTTTATTATTTTTACAATTGCAAATTTTTGTTCAAAATACAATTATTATTAATTATAACTTTAATATAGAAAATTTCTATGTTAATTTTAAATATTAAATTTAATTAACAAATCTTACCAAATTCAATCATTTAATTTTTTAAATATATAAATCTGTTTTAAATTTTTAATATTAATTTATTAATACAAATATCTTACCAAATTCCTATATTACAATGCAATCTTTTATATGTAATTTCTATTTAATATAAATTTTTTTCAAATATAGAATTTCTGCTTTTTTAAAAATAGTTATTTTTTATTTCACAAAAATCTATACTAATTAGATAATGTTTAACTAAACTGAATTCATAGATGTATTTTTGAAATTTTTATGTCAATAGCAACATGTAAGTTTTACATTTTCTTTCTTCTCTCAATAATCTAGTATGGAAAAAGGTTGTAATTATATTATCTTATGTAAGTATTTTAACTCAATCAAATTATAAAAAAAAAATAGAAGAATATTAATTATTAATATAATAATAAAAATCAACTTAAATCCATTTTAATTTAAACTTATTAAATTTCCATCCATCTATTTTGTACTTAAAAAAATATCCTATATCTTAAATTAAAATAAATGTAAATTAGTTATATAATTTGAAAATACATAAATCAATGTAATTGCGACCGACGTAAGGGAGGGGCACTGCCACCCGTCCCGGTCCATCTGCGGTGGGGCCGGGCGCGGGAGCATTAATTAACGGATGGGCAAAAACAACTCCGACATCTTTATACGAGTTCAACTCTGGTTTTTTTACAGCAACAAATGTTTGTTTTTAAATTGGAATTTTTTTTCACAGTAGCAAATCTGCGTTTTCGAATTTTTTTTTTTTTTTCGAGTTTTTAACTAGGGATTGAATTTGATGATAAGGATGGACTTTAATGAGCAAAGCAAATTATTTGTCACAAGAGTAAATTGTAAATAAAAATATTTACAAAACCGTTTTTTTTTTTTTAATTGAAATTCGGACCCCGCCCCAGGTATAACATCGAATTGGATATTGAATTTCTGTTAGATTCAGTCAATGATGATCGCCGACTTTCTGGTGGGCCCTTTGGAGGGGCAGAGTCATTATTGGCATTAATGACATTGTAATTGAGAGGAGGAACATTAATAGCCAGAGAGTTGCAATATATTCCATTTAATGAATGCGTCATCATTGCTGTACCCCGTATTTCAAGAAATTGCAATCTAACCGCCCTCATAAACAGGATAAATGGATGGATGTACATGCTGCCTAGGCTAATAGGACATTTGCATTGAAAACCACTATGATATTTATTTTTTCATCGGAATTATATATATTATATTTATTTAATTGTCATCGAATTATATATACTACTTATATATATATCTTATTTTTTAATTGTAAAATAATTTAAATTTATTTCTAAAATATTCTATTTCAAAATATTTTGTTATTTAATATTAAAAGGGTCAAGTTCTACTCAATATTTCAATTATATAAATATAAATTTTAAATATTATAGTTCGGAATTGTAATCAAGAGGATCGGTTAAAAATTGAGGAGTTGTTTATTAATGCGACTTTTTTGGAGATTCCGGAATCCGGTGGAAGAAATCGAGGTTAAATCTTGATTTTTAGCAGTTAAAATGGTCTTTTAACTGCATATTTGGATTCAACACCCTGAAAAACCCCTGGACCCTTTTATTGTGCAGAAACTAGCTATCAAACTTGAGATTCCAATAAATTGCTGCCGAATTTTGACCGGAAAAACCGACCGAAAAAACTTTCAAAAATTCTCATTATAGAGAACTGCAAAAATTGATTCTGCAAAAATTGATTCCGCTGCAACTTAATTAATTTGATCTCCAATGAAATTGGTAAATACAGCGTGGACCTCCGTAAAAAGGTTGGTAAGACAACTACGATTCGCAACGTAAAATGGTACATGATAATTGATTGCGTAAATGATGGTTGGAGCAAACGAGGTGGTTTTTATGATTTATTGCGATGACTCAAATCAAATAAAGTGCCTTAAAAGAGGATCAACGGATATTAAAATATTCACTTTAAATGCAGTATGATATGGAAATTTTGGTATTTTTCAATTCTCCTAGGAATTATGTTAAATGATACATTTAAAATATAAATTCTAGTAATCAATTATACCAATAATATTTATG
>APFE030898489.1:33495-44569 GCA_000404065.3 Pinus taeda
ACATCTTATCCTTATTTTATTGTATAGAATTATAATATAATTGGAATTAATTTAATTAAATTTATTTTTTATTTTAAACAATTTTAAATATTTCTTTTTTTAACTATTATTATTATTATAATATATTAGATACAATAACATAATTCTATTATTTAATGCATCTTTTATCAATTTTAAATTTAATATATATTCTTGATGATAAATAGAGTGTCACCCTAAATATTAGACCCAAAAATTTCTAGTAAAAATATACTTCAACTTAATATAAATAAAATTATCAACCTAATAAATAAATAAAATATAAATAATAAAATGTTTAACCTATCTTATAACCAAAATATCAAATAGAATGTTAAAAAATTACTTCCTACACATTTAACTTCTTATTATTATTAAGTGTCATTTGTTGTAGAGTTCGAATCAATTACTTCTGTAAATTAAGTAGTTTTATATATTGGGTTTAAAAATATGGTTAATGTAGTAATTTTGAGGTAAGTATATAAAGTTCATTTATGACTGGCATGGGTTATTAGTTTTTTTTTTCCTAAATTATTTTAATCGTAAAATATAATTAAATTGGTTCTTATCGGTTTTAAAATTATATTTTATGTTGGATATTTTTAACAAAATTATTATAATATATTTTTATATTTTGATAATTATTAATAAAATTATTTTTGATTATTTGAGAAATAATTTTCAAATAAGATATGATATCTTATTAAATAAATTAAATTATATAATTTATATTTGTCATTATAGTATTTGTATTTGGGAGGAATAATTTCATATTTCATATTATATATCATCTTAATCACAACAAGAATTAATGGTGACTTCACATCAAGAGTGTTTAACAGAGCACCGAGCACTCGGTCACTGTCTATGCAAGACCCCAGGATATTTTAGAATATATAATTAATAAACATATAAAAAATTAATATTTACATTAAAAAAAATTCTAAGTTTTCCCTATATATATGGAGCTTGAGTGAACCTAATGGTTAAGAGTGTGTGTTTCCTCCTAAGATGTCATAGGTTCAAATCCATAAAGTGATAGAGTATGTATGCCTCTGTAAATTTTAGCAATCAAATTGTTGAGTTGTGTCCTAAAAAACGACTTCGATCCATCTTATCTCTAGATCTATCATGTGCCAAAAGCGATCCAATCCCTCGAGGTGCAAACCTCCTTTTATGGTGCAAAACTTGATAAAATGTTTGCACCTCAAGGGATTTGATCCTTCTTGGTGCATGATAGATATGAGGTTAAGATGGATTTATGCTAAGCTCCAATGCTGTGTAGTAATGTGATGTTTTTAGATGATCATTATTACATGTATGCATATTTTTGAAATTAACTTTAATCATTTGAAATTTACATCATTATGAATAAAAATATTAAAAAAGAAACAATATTTAGTGATGAAAAATGAAATTATTAAGATATTGAATAACAAATATAATACATCATATTATGAAATTGTGATATGAGAAAGATATTGAAAAACACATAAATTACATAGTAATTGGTCTCAATATCCCTTCTTCTGCTTTTCTCTTTGACACACCCACACACTTTCCCATTTTTTCATATTGATCATATGGAAATGGAGGCTAAAATCAAAGACCATCCAAAGCTTTAACTCGAGATATTGCAATAAAAAGGAGACCTTGTCACTTTGTCTTTCCAATATTAATAATTTACCTCTAATGTCAATCCCCGGGACTTATGAATTTGTAATCCCTAGGACATATGAATTTGTAATCCTCAAGCAAGTCTAAATGGAACTTGTCTATTATGACCTGTTTCAATAGGTATAATAGGAATAGTATGAGGGAATAAATTACCCCATGGAACTCCAAATAGTTACCAAATATTACTAAAACATACGTTAGAGGATTAAGAGGGGATGTTCCACGATTATACACAATATATTGAACTACTCCATAGCACCATTAACAAGTTATGCATTAGTCCATATATTTGAAGTAAGCATAACCTTAGCTCTAACATCAAAAAGTAGCTCATTATGCAAATTTTCCTCATATGCTTCCATGGAGTGGTTCTTGTCTAATCTTGTAGCAACATGAAATGCAACATAGCGATTTAGGGATATCAATCAACACTTAATGTGACTGTGAACATTGTCATTTGTTGCAAACAGATGTATATTCGTATTAAATGACTCCAATATTGAAGCATCCATATTGCAATATGTACAACTCATTAGTAATTTCCAGTATTCTATTGTTGGAATTGCATCTCTAATGTTCATTAATAGATGATGAAAACATCTTTGATCATTGATTTGTCCTCCTTACTTGAGCACTATATCAAAAGCTACAATAATTATGAATAATTCCCATAGTTCTTTTGCATGACCTTCACATGCATATGTAGGTCCATCCATAAAAGGATGTAGTTGTCTGAAATCACCTACCAATATGATTAATCTACCTTCAAAAGGAATAGTATATGTTTTAGGATAAGCTTGACGAAGCTGAGCATCAATCTGTGTCAACAAATTTCTCCCTATAAATCTCATCTCATCGATAAGGATGTATTTGACATGTCTCATCTCCTCTTGTAAGGTAATCAACTGTGACCCATGTAAACTGGTCATGTCCCTTACTAGTATAGAAAGAGCATAGTGTACTATTGATACAAATATGTTGAACACTACAAAACCGATAGAGGCCAAAAGTAGCAAGGGGCTCTTATGAGGAAGATATTCACTTTCTAGCGCATGGTTAGTAGCACCAATCAAGTAATACTTTCTAGTACCTGTTATCGCTTGGATAATCATAAGCAAGGGTTCTCTATTAGTACCTCCTCTATAATTCTCAAGAAGTTTATTATATGCTAATTTTTTATTTTCCCTTAAACATTCAAAATAGTATTTGTTTAAGCATTCAGTAATAACAATTGCATTCACTTTTCACTTATCGATTATGAAGTTCACTGCATCTTGTGATGTCTCATCATCATCAAAGTCAGAGCTCCAATTTTCCATAACATCACGGTCCATAAATCCAATCAAGTCAAATTTACTGGAATTTATATACTTATTCTTCTACAAACTTGAAATAATCTCTCATTCATGTTGCTTAGAATCTCTTTGTACACCTAGAAAATCTGCATCTTCATCTTGACATTGAGGTGGACCCTTTATAGGTATTGGATTGCGATCAACATGCTAAACAATGTAATAAAAGTTTTCCCAATTTTGTGTGATGTCATCATTTATAACACCTATATTTGAATGAAGATCATGAAATGAATTGTACAATACCAATTTAGACTAATATAACACCACAAAGTTATCATGTTCATGAGGGGGAGATGAACTAAACTCAAAAAACTCATACAATGGATGCATTATTTCGTGGTGATCATTTATCATCACGGTGACATTTGTCATATGACCAAGATCTAGCAGCATCTATCAATGAAAGGTGTTCCATACTCATGTCTCTTAGTTTATGCATCAATAAGAGAATTATCATTATTGTCATTATATGTACTAACTTTCACTTGTTTGAAGACCTTCATCCCAACATTTAGAACCACAAATCAAAAATACATTCACAAAGAGGAAGTTCCAAAAGAAAATGGCATGTTTCTTGTGCTCCTATTAATGGTAGTCTCACACAACATTTTTCTATATGCATGTGTTGTTGGTTCATTTATATTTTGAATAAAAGAAATACACATCAACATATCATGGAAGTTCTCTAATCATTTTTCTGCTTTTGCTACATATTTTTCTATGTAGTTAAAAACCACATGCTTAGAAAAGTCATGCTTCCAATCCATATTTGCATGCCACATCATCATTTTTTTCACGATTATGTGTATTAATTCTATCATCATTTCGTCTAAGTTCATATATTTTTTTTCTTCATTCTCATCAACATAAATACTTGATGACTTGCATAGCTCCCATGGTGCCCTATATCAATACACCAATTTTACGCCATTCTTTCGAAGACAAGATTTCTCATTGCATGTTATGTGGCGGTGAACACAATTTAGAATTTTTTCATAGTCCATCAGTGGATTAGATTGAAATATTTTTTGAGTGTCCTTCAAGTGAGGATGATCATCATCATTTTATTGAATAGGGAACTTTAACTAATGTTCATTGCATGGATTGAATACATGGATAGATCTATCAAAATATTCTTTTATAAATCTAACTTGAATAGGGTCATCCCAATTCATTGTGTCCATATTGGGATCATATTTTAGCTAAAGAAACCTATGCACATATGGAGATCCATGATGTTTCCATTCATAATGACACCAAAAATTTGTAACTTGATGAAATTTTGAGAGAATTTCATCTCAAAAGAATGTTTTATCTAAAATGCACATAACTCACTACAATAATAGGATTTTGAATTATATTTTGAAATCTCCAATTCCTCTATTCTCTTGCATCTATAGATAAGGTACCGAGTATCAATTTATGCAAATTTGGCCATTGCATATCTACTACACTTAGTGTGAAAAATATTGTAGGTGTCCGATCTGTTGACCAAGTCACATAAAATTTGCATGAAATTTTGTCTAATATGAACGTGCACCACTTAGCATATTACCAAATCTCATTAATCTATCTACAAGTTTAGAATTGGGAATATTTTGTAAATGCTATCGGAATTCATCCATTGTTGTATGTAGTTATGTCATAATTTTGTTTAACAAAAACTACAAAGGAACCTTGAGCATGATGTCTCATGATAATATTAAGTAAAAAATATCTAAATAGAGGGTGTCTCCCAAACATGTTATCATGATATCTAAGAAGATGTTTTGTAAGCTCATGAAGATGCACATTTCTCGTCTGTGGTTGTAACCAATCAACTTTGCCTTTAGGGAACAATGTTGGAAAACTGATATCAATTAACCCTTCATTATTATAATGATTTATGGGAGATGAACCAATTGTAGGCCAATTAATCACATATGTAGAATCACCATATGGTTTGTTTTCTTCTACATTAGGATTATATACCCAATATTGAATAATTTCAATTTCCCTAAGTGCATTTAGAGGCCTTGCATCAAAGGAAGTTGTTTCACAATCTTCTAAACCATCTTCACAACCTGGAAGTCCTTCCAACGTTACAAACTCCATGTCATTATCCACATATGGTAATATAATCAAATTAATCATATGTGAAACATCTATCACATTTTCCAAGAACTCTTCTAGGGTGTAGATATCAATTTCAACACCATGATAGTATGGATAATTTTTAATCTGATAGAGTAATGCTCCAATACATTTCTCCTTTTAATGGTGAAATCATAGCTTAATCCTTGGTAACAATTTTTGGGCATATGAGTATCATTAAATCCAAATATTTAGTAGGTTGAGGTAATTTCTTAGCAACATCTTTCACCTCTTGAGGAAAACACATTATTTATCCTCTATATTTGTATTTCCTGCTTATTGAATGCATTACTTGTAAAATTGGACTAGCTTGTGCTATCAACATCTCTTCAACTTTTGTAGGACTTACAAGGATCAAATTTTGCAAACCTAGATCCATATGATTTTGTGATGTAAACCTATGACTATTACCCTCTCTTTTACATTTTGTACACATTGGACTTGTTTTAGTAGTTACCACTTGAATGCTAGGATATGACTCCTCACACGTATGACACATTTGAATGTGATCCAATTTATGAATTATTTCACATAATCTTTTATGTGTAGTAACTTCATCTCCATATGAAAACACTATTGTATTGGATTTCATTTTAAGCTCATCATTATCTTGTTGTATTTGTTGATGATTTTGGCAATTAGTACCTATTGCAGAAATAAGTTTAGTTAGTTGTCTTATTTGATGTGCTTTTACTTATTTTCTATGTTGACTTCTATGTTCTTCCCTTTCATTGACATCCATTTCTTACAGTTGCAATCTTTTTCTTTGAGAATCTTTTTTTCTTTGTTATTTATTTTGATCCTCGGTCATTTGTCATCTTCACAATTTTTGTCGTTCAATTTTTTTGTATCCTCATCTGCTCTGTTTCCATTTCAATATATATTTTCATTTGATTTAATGTTTGATTTCTAAGTTGTCTTTGTACACTTCTTATTTCTTCAATGTTGTTATTATTCAATTCCCCATTAATAGTAGACATGATATTAACTTCCTATATAAAACAAAAACAAAACATGTAAATTTAGCATAATTATTATCTAGAATGTTTGAACAACTTATCAAAGCATGTAGCGATGTCTACAAAAACACAAAAATGGAACTCAAAAAAATTATGCATTGCCAAAAATTACTAATCAATATTTTCATAATATGATAGAGTAGATGGATCTATGTTGGAGATTGATAATGGAAGGTCTTCATACATAATAAGTTATGAAGAGATGCCTAACAATAATAATGATTTCATTGAAATATTTAAACAACATCTTCATATCAAACAAATCATATCATTTATGTTTGAGTAATTTCTATATTTCTTTAAATATTACCTTGATACTAAAAATGAATTTAACTTCGACAAAAAAAATCATTCAAATCTAAAGCACTAAAGAAAAATACATACATGCACTATATAAATATATAAATTAATTAAAACTTTTATATACATAAATAACATTGAATATTATATACAAAAAATAAAACATAAAAAGCGTTAGATATAATGTAATTTGAACTATGCCTACTTCAATATTAAAACATACATGTACTCCAGCATACCTTATTATTGTGAATGTAAAATGCGTAGTTAATGAATTGACCCAACTTTATATATATTTCATAATAAGAGAATTTTATGTTAAATAATATTTATATAATATTTATAATAAATTTAATATTATAATACCTTATTCTATGAAATAATTGATTGCAATTGGAAATGTATTGTTAAATCATACTTTTGATATGAAATGAAGTAGTAATTTGTCATATATTCTGGATAAGAATTTTGTTAGCATGGTTGAATCTCTTTTGTATTGTTATCGCAAATCAAAGTTGATTGGCGTTAAAATATATAAAGTTGGATGCAGGTCATGGTTATAAGCCGAGAGACTAAAATATGTCATATCATGAGAGACTAAAATAATACATGTTAATGTTCTAATAATTCTTCGTTAAATGGAGCACTTAATCCATATTATTTAAATAAAAAAATCGAAACAAGATGTCAATTTAAAAGTAAAATCCAACGTATCAAAATTAAAAAAAAATAATCACGGCTCAAACTAACTTCTTATGGAGATATTTGGCTGTATTGTCTTAAACAACCATTGGCTTTTATCTTAAAATCATGCCAATGTACAATTATAAAGAATTTCTATTTACAACAAAGTCACACCTATGTACAATTGTAAAGAATGCCACCTTGAATTGGCTTCTTATCAAGACATGTAGCTGGAGTGTTTCTAAAATATAGTTGTTATTTAAATGAAAGTCACAACAATTGTCATTTATATTGTTATTTTGTTTTTGTTATCAAAGCCAAACCATTTTACACTAACAAAGAATTGTTATTATCACATATCAAAGTTGATTGGTGTTAAATCATATAAATTTGGATGCAAGTCATGTTTATAGGTCAAACATTATCATATTGAAATGAAAATCATATGCTAGTGAGATGTCATGTATATAATAAAACTTGAAAATCAAGTGGGAACCAAGGAGTACAACAAACTTAGTTAATCGAGCAAGTATAATGAATCCATTTAATCTAACGAACACTATAAGTGATCAATATTTTATGTTGTAGGTGTATTATATTTGTTGTATTCACTGATTTCTAGTTGTTTTTTTTTTTGTTTTTTTTGTTTTTTTGTTTTGTTTTGTTTTGTTTTTTTTTTTTTTTTGTTTTTTTTTTTGTTTTTTTTTTTTTTTTTTTTGTTTTTTTTTTTTTTCGCTATAGTTCACGGACATCCTGGTCAACGGGTGGCGCTATGTCCACGGAAAAAACTAGGTTGATCGACCCCAAAGACAATCTAGCCCCACAGCCCACTAGCAAGGGTTAACCCCAAGGGCTTCGGGGAGAATGGACCCTGTGACCTCCCGATGGCGAGGTGAGACACTGATTTCTAATTTGTTATTTATATGGTTATTTTTAATTTTGTTTAGGATGACATTAATTTTTGTTTAATATATATATATATAATTTTTATAGTACATGTGTCAAATCCAAGTTGAGCATGGAAGGAATTATACATTGCCCCCATACTAGGTTCTAGAATGCACCTTTTGGTGCAATCAATCAACAATGGAGTTATCATAGTGAGACTAGGATATTGATGTTTTATAATGTTTTTAATTAAAACTAACCAAAATATTTACATTTATTTTTGTTTTTATTATAAACAACATTTATTTTTTATTTAGAGAATATTTTATTTTTATTTTAAAAGCGACACATGTCAACTTGAGGTTGAGCATGAAAGGAATTGCATATCTCTCTCATATTGGGTTGTAGAATGCTCTCTTGGTGCAACAAGGGGTTCTCATACACCAATCTAGTGTTTGAGGTCACAACTTCGAAACCAGATAGCTTGAGTAAACCTAATAGTTAAGAGCATGTGTTTCTTCTAAAGAGGTCACAAGAGTTCAAAACCAGAGGAGGGTAGAGTATGTAAGTCTCAGTAGACTCCCCTTTGTTATATTTGTCAATGACGCGGACCTTAAACCAATTGTGATCCTAATGCATGTGTTGAATCTCCCTTATTTGAAAGATTTTATTAGTTTTAGCATGATTTCTTTTTTCTTTACATGCATATAAATTTGGTTTATTTTTAAGTGTAATTATAATTTTATCTCTCTTTTGGTATATTTGTAAATAATGTGGCCGTTGAAGTAATTATGATCCTAATGTATGTGATGAATATCCCTCATTTGAAATATTTTATTAGTTCTAGCATGATTTCTTTGTCTTTACATGGATATCAATTTGGCTAATTTTTAAGTGTAATTATAATTTTATCTTTCTTTATATATTTGAAATCTATTTTGGTTACTTTTCCTTTTTTTGAAAATGGTATTAGATGGTTTTTAAATTCCAAGAACTTTGTCTTAAGGGAATTGAAGTAAGTCAAACCCATGACCTTTTCTACATTAAGGAGAAATATCCCACAAAGAATGAAAACGTACCTAGTCCCATGCAATTTACTAGGTTTTCCTACTACAAGCACACATAAATAACTTATTTGTTTGATACAATTCAAATTGGGAAGAATGTTACAAAAATATTATGAATAATTTTAGATGGAACAAGGCACAAAGATAAAATTTCTAAAGTTTATAATAACATTGAGGAAGACAATCATGTAATGGGAAATTTGTTTCATTATTTTAGTGATGGAAAACTAGGAAATATTCATGGTTATTTTCAATGCAAGAAAGCAATGTTGTAAAACACATTATTCCAAAAAAAAAAAAAAATCCCACTAATTTTGTTTCAAACATAAATAATATTTTAATGAATAAAGGTGAATTTGGTGGGTATGACTGACATACTTTGATAAAGTTATTTTTTGTAAATTCTCTTATTATTATATGTCTTTCTTTAAAATTTGTGTATTATTTCAAATTTTAGAAAAAAATAATGATTCTTTGTTGGCTTGATGGGATTTGGCCTAGGTTCGGACTTATTTAACAAAAACAAATCCCTGTACTATTGGCTCTTTCATCAACAGTCCACGGAGCGCAAACTAAGGTCTCACCTAAAACAATATGGGGGGATGTTGGAACCAAGTTTCCGCACCCTTGTGTAGAAATTTCACCGTATATCAACTGATAATGCAATATACTAAAGCAAAATACTTGATCCACTTCTACTATCAAAATTTGTGGAAGCTTAATCGATTTTGAGCAAGATCAAACAGAACACATATAACAGAGAAGAAGATTCAATCACACACGAAAACCGGAAGAATACTCTGGGGAAAGCCTCAGCTAAAAACCCCACTATCTGTATTATCATACAAGTGGAAATATCTCAGGATTACACAAAGCTTTAGCTCTCAATCTATCCAGCTCTTAGTACAATCCCTCACTGCTACTCATAGACATAATAGACAACACATATGCCTTCCTTTAGTCCTCCAAGCCTCTTATTTCCTTGTGCAGTTTCTCTTGGGTCATCCAGCTGTATCCTGTGTGATTAATCCTCTCACACACAACATTGACCTCTGAAATAACTGCGCAATCCTGAAGGAGATGATTCCTTCTACATGGATGAGTTTCCTTTATAGGAAAATTCCTCCAACTGATAGTACAATGTCCCTTCCTTTAATCTCAACTGGGTCTTTGTCTGAACTGACATGCATGAGTTATTTATGAGAGAATATTCAGTTATTTGGAGAACACTAGTTGCATGCATATATGCATTAACTGACTGAACACACAATTAGTTCCTCAAACTATTTGGAACGAATTTAACTAGACTTAACTCAGTTAACTGAGCTAACTAATTACATCTCAAATAAAACTCATCCTTCTCTCCTTAATTGAGGGATAACTTCCTCAATCAAAGGGATAACTGTTGCATGTCTTCACATAGACTTCATGTTTGATTTTCTCTAACTAATTAACTCAAGATGAATTAATTAATATTTTACAAACAACTGTTGAGCTCAAATTCGAATTTTAATCCACAATTTTCATTTAGGGACTAATTAAAATTAGAATGTATCCCAAAATTCTATTTATAGCATTTCTATTTTTTGTTATTTCCAACAGAGTTGGAGTATATCGTGAAATGTTATTTATAGCATGTTATCTTTAGCATTTCTTGTTTCTATTTTCAACACTCCCTCTCAACAAGAAAGGCATTCAACTCGAACCCGATCCTGAACCTTTAGAATGTTTTGCATGCAATACTTCTCTCAAGTGTTGTTGCTTTAGCAACTCTAGAAACAAAAAATATCCAACCTAAATCAAAATGATGCCTCTATCATCAAAGTCTCTAACTATTATTGTAGGAATTTACAGGGTAAGTTCCTCAGATAGAACACCAAAAGGACACCGCTCACAAACAGATCACAGATCAATACACCAGTATTTTGACGTG
>APFE030898489.1:45045-59274 GCA_000404065.3 Pinus taeda
AACATCCCCCCTTAAGAACAACTTGGGATAGGATTGAAGGATTTACAAATATGACAAAATAGGAGAAGGAAGGAGGAACTAGAGCCTATCCCCCCTTAGTGACAACTTCCTGAACTCCAACCATAAATCGAAGTTTTAGTGAACTTCGCCTCTGTGAGAGCCTTTGAAAACTTTGCACCTTTGTGCCCTTCAATATCTGACTGCTCTAGCCTCTGTCAATTTGATCTCTGACTACATTAATCACACTGATTCCTCCTGTTGCATCCATGCTGTTGTTGGTCCTATCTCCCAGCATGCATTTGCACTACACCTCCTCTCATCATGTTGCATCGTGCTGCCCACTACTACACTGTAACTCAATTACTGAGAAGTAAGTAACTGATCTCCTAGCTGACCTCCTTGTTGGGCTAGAAACACGCTCTGATGCTAAATCTCCCTTTGCCGCTCCATCCACATCTGTCTCTACCCACTTAGCCAGTCCTGCTACTCCCCGTCGGGGCTCCTGTAGCAAGGTCCAATCAAAGAGGTTGGGTACCTCAAGAATCCTACCCCTATTTCAGCCTTCTTGGGACTATCACTTCACATTTCCCCACCTCACACCTGGAGGTATGGCTGCATATGATCACTTTGTTGACTTGCCTCGAAATTTCCTCCTACTGGAGTTCTTTACATGAGTGGGTGCCTCCACTCAGTCTCCTCTTGACTTCTCCAGTTGTGGCTGCTCCACAACCTCCTGAAGCTGCTTCACCAATTATGGCTCCTACACAATTATCTGAGACTTATTCTGGCGCTGTATGTTGAGAGGTAGTGTACTCTCCCTCTCAACTACCAAGTCTCCAACAGTTGCCTTGCTCCTCAAGGTTTTGCATGCATCTTGAACCTCAAGAGCATACAGGTTCTTGACTTGTGAACCGATTTGCTTCATCTGTCTCATGGTCATGTGTCTAAGGAAAACCTTTCCTTTACTGAAGACTACATCATACCCTTTGTCCTCCAGCATCACAATCGATACCAAGTTCTTCTTCAGTCTTGGCACATACTTCACATCTGTCACGGTAATGCGAGCTCCATGCTTCCTTTGAAAAGAAATTGTACCCACTCCTGAAACACTATAATTTTCATCATTACCCATCTCTATGAGTACCTTGAGTTCTTTCTCCTCCAAGGTACTGAACAAACTCTTATCATCGGTCATGTGGAATGAGGGTCCACTGTCAAGAAACAAACCACAACCCATCATCAACGAAACCATGCATGCGATGAGGGTAAAATCCAATTCAAATTGAGAGGCCAATGCCTCACCTTCAGATCCTTCTGAGGATCCCTTCTTGGATTTCTTCAATGGACAATTAGTTGCATAATGGGCCACCTCATGACAATTAAAGCATCTCACTTTAGATTTTTCAATCTTCTTCCCTCCATGAGAAGAACTCAATTTTGGATGAGAATCCTTCTCCTTCCCTTTCCTTGCCTTACTCGCTAAGGCACAATTTTTTTCATCCTCCTTGGATGAAGAACCATCTCTGGTGCTTCTCCTAATCTCCTCCTACATTAGATCCGACCACAGTCATTCCCAATCTGGTAGTTTCTCTCTTCCATTCACTGAGTCTTGGTAGCTATGCTAGATCTTTAAGAAGACTGAGGAGAGAAAGACTCATCATAAAATCATCAGTTGTCAAGATTCCTACACTTCCAAGCTCATTCCTGCAGGTGGTGAGCTTATTCAAATATGTAGAGATCATGTTGCCCTTTTCACACTTGATTTTCCAAAGCTTGTCTTTCAGCGCCAACTTCCTCTGATCGTTGTTATTCTGATATAGATCCTTCAATGTCTTCCACATTTAAAATGGCGTCTCCTTCCCATGGAGACTTGAGACAATATGGTCTCGGACTCCCTCCAGAAGACTCCTCCTCGCTCTAGCCACACATTTCTTCCATTCTGCCAAATATTGGGCATTAGCTACTGCTGTCTTAGGGACTTCTTAATCAATGAAGTCCTTCAAACCATTGTCCTCTAATACCACTTCCATGCGATCCTTCTAGGCTATATAATTCAAGCTACCATTCAAGGCATACTCGAGTCTCAAACCATTGAACGCCATTGGTGAACTTTGAGATGTGATAAGAATTCAATTTCTATAATCAAGAACTTCAAACTTCGAACTTATCCCTTCTTTGTATATTGTTCTCTACTTTGATCACCTTTGCTCTCATACCATGTAGAAATTTCACCGTAGACCACCTGATAATGCAATATACTAAAGCAAAATACTTGGTCTACTTCTACTATCAAACTTTGTGAAGCTTAATCAATTTTGAGCTAGATCAAACATAACACATATAACAGAGAAGAAGATTCAATCACACATAAAACCCAAAAGAATACTCTGGGGAAAGCCTCAGCTAAAAACCCCGCTATCTATATTATCATACAAGTGGAAATATCTCAGGATTACACAAAGCTTTAGCTCTCAAGCTATCCAGCTCTTAGTACAATCCCTCACTATTGCTCATAGACAGAATAGACAACACATATGCCTTCCTTCAGTCCTCCAAGCCTCCTATTTCCTTGCGTAATTTCTCCTGGGTCCTCCAACTGTATCTTGTGTGATTAATCCTCTCACACACAACATTGACCTATGAAATAACTGTGCAATCCTAAAGGAGATGATTCCTTCTACATGGATGAGTTTCCTTTATAGGAAAATTCCTCCAACTGATAGTACACTATCCCTTCGTTTAATCTCAACTGAGTCTTTGTCTGAACTGACATGCATGAGTTATTTATGAGAGAATATTAAGTTATCTGGAGAACACTAGTTGCATGCATGCATGCATTAACTAACTGAACTCACAATTAGTTCCTAAAACTATTTGGAACTAATTTAATTGGACTTAACTCAGTTAACTGAGCTAACTAATTACAACTCAAATAAAACTCAACTTTAACTCCTTAATTAAGGGATAAATTCCTCAATCAAAGGGATAACTGTTGCATGTCTTCACATAGACTTCATGTTTGATTTTCTCTAACTAATTAACTCAAGATGAATTAGTTAATTATTTTACAAACAATTGTTGAGCTCAAATTTGAATTTTAATTCACAATTTTAATTTAGGGACTAATTAAAATTGGAATGTATCCCAAAATGCTATTTATAGCATTTTTATTTTTTTCTATTTCCAACAGAGTTGGAGTATATCCTGAAATGTTATTTATAGCAATGCTATTTTTAGCATTTCTTGTTGCTATTTTCAACACTCCCTCTCAACAAGAAAGGCATTCAACTCGAACCTGATCTTGAACCTTTGGAATTTTCTGCATGTAACACTTCTCTCAAGTGTTGTTGCTCTAGCAACTCTAGAAACAAAAAATATCCAACCTAAATTAGAATGATGCCTCTGTCATCAAATTATCTAACTGCTATTGCTTCTGTCAACTGAAAACTCCGTGATGGCCAAATCACTGCTTTTACCCTCCGAAATGTCTGATGGGTCTTCCCCTTTACAAGTGAGTCAGGTAATTCTATGGATCAGGTGGTCCGTGATGGGGATGGGCTCCTCCAGCCACAAACACCCATCATGCACTAAGCAGAGCAGCTGCTTGATGATGAAGATGATCACTGGGACGTGATGGTAATGTGGCACCTAGAGCAAGTTCAACAACCCCTCCTTTTCGACTCTGCGTAACCACTTGCGCAGCTCCAACTCTATGACTCTCGCCACGGTGTTTTGATTTGGCTTCATGAGCTACGTGGTTTCCAAGTGTGGGATATTTTCATGGTCCGCGAGATCCCAATCTTCAAACATCAGACTCGGCACCCGTCCCAGGTGTGCTCCTTAAAAAATGATATTGTCAGGTAGTAGCAGAGTTTGCAGAGAGCTCTTTCTCTCATCTAGGTCCTTGGGCACCTTTGCCTTCCCCTTCCGTGGAGGAACATACATGGGAAGCCTAGTTGGAGGGTTTGTGCCCTCGATTTCTTCCTCCATGTCTTCGTCCTCATCCCCTTCTGTCAAGATGTTGTCAAGGTCTTCTTACTCCTCATCGGATTCCAAATTAACTGCTTTCCCCTTTTCTTCCATGGTCAATTTAGTTCTCAACAGGTTTCGAGGGGACATGCGCACCAGAATCATGGGCTGCTTATATTTCTCGGGCCTTGGCATGCATGATGAATTAGGGATTTTCACAACTATCCCGGCATTCTCAGGGGCATCCTCTACTGTCATGGCCTACGTGGCCTCTTCGGCAGTTATTTCTCTAATTTCCCCAACTTCTTCATACACTACCATTTTGTTTGTCCAAAAATGTCTCAACTACTCATCGGGTGCTCAAACAACACTCTCAATAGGTTAAACAGGTCTTGGTTCAGAATAATCTGGGTGCACAATAGCTCAATTCGCGAATGACCAAGTGTTGTTTGCGGGGCAGCTCTTTGCAATTTATAACACCTTTTGAATTCAAATTCGACCATTCCCCCCAAATCCGGTCCATTAATGCTCCCTTGGTGGAAAATTTTCCCAAATCTTGCCCATAAAGCTCTCCTTAAATGCCTACCACCTGCTCCATTTGGTCTCAAATCAAGCATCACATCGTGAATAGTGACTATAATGGTCACTTTCCAGCCAACCCACGTGGCAGCGCAGCCACCCTTGCATTGTCACAGGCCCTGTGACACTTTGCTCCTATTCGCATTCCCGTCCTCACGGAGCTCTTGGGTAGGGTAGTTTATAGTCCTGCGCCTCCTTTCAACTACCTGGAGCACTAAGACTATGCTTCCCACGGCTAGTTAGATGGCCGAGCCACTTGTATACAGCTTCAACCGATCATCAATCACTTTTCCTGGGAAAAGTCCATTTTTTAACTTGATTGTCTGCATCATGCACTTCACCATCTGCATCGTGCCATCATCGGTGATCCCTCTAGTAAGGTATGGTCCAATCCAAGGCATCAAGCTGATCAACTCCCAGCGGTAGTCCCCAACTTTGTCAACGTAATTGTGTGCACCTTTTTTTATCACCATAATTTTCTTATCGAGAAAATCCTTCTTTATTTCTTCCTCAAGCTTCTTGACTTCCACTTCCATCAGAGTGCTTTTCTCCCTTAACCACACTCTTTCTTTCATGAGTTCTTATAGCCTAAGATCACCTTGTTGGATCTCTTCATCAGGTCCCAAATGTTTTTCTTAGTTCAACTACGCGATCCCTTACTCCAAGGCTCCGTGAACCGTCATATTCACGGGTGCTGCTATGCGCGGACGAGGCATAATATACTCCATTGGGATTACAACATTTGCTCCATAGGTTAGCCTAGAAGGTGTCTTTCCTGTCAATTTCTTGCACATTGTCCTATAAGCCAACAAAATTTTTGGTACGCGTAGGTCCCAATGACTTCACTGCGCATTATATACCATATTTAGTGCCTTGCATACTTCGTTAAATGCTTCTGTGTGGGTAACATTTTGCCACTCATTCTTTCCAACCCCTGTCGTTCCAACTCGAGGGGCTATTCATGCAATTGCCTCCCCAGCACATGCTTATTGACTGTGTTGCCCAACGCGAAGTCCATGTGCATCCACGCAGGTTGTTTACCATATGCTTGTACCCACCTAGACAGATGTGTGCACGGACCATCCCATACATTGTATTTATTTGTTAGTTGCATCTGAGGCTTCCCAAAATGCATGCGCATCATTCTCCTACATTTGCACTAGTCCTCAAAGCTTCCTTGGTGTGTACCACACCACCTCATGGGCGTAGCACTTAGTACCTACTTCAAAGCCTCGAAACATTGTTGTTCCAACACCTCCCTTTCAAATCTGTTCAAGAAAGCATCTACCTCACTTAACCCATTATAAGTAGGCAGATCCCTCATTTCCATCGAAACATAGCACAACGGTCTTGTCATCATATTACAGTTCATCGTGGTCACCTCGTGCAACCGGTTTTGCCATTTCTCTATCTCCTCATCAGAATCTGATGTACATGAGCTTTCGTGCTCCCATGAGATCCGTCCATCTGCGGTGGGATTTACCCAGTCTTTCTCTCACACGGTTATCTTGTAGATGCAGTCCAAATCATCGTCGCTTTCATAGTCGCGCACCGGCTGTGTGTAGCATGATCCTTCCGTAGGGTCCAAAAGTACAACTATGCATAGAGACTTTTTCTCAAAAATCATCTTGCACTTCTTTAGATTAATCACACCATTTGTGTCAGTGGCCCAATCGATTCCTAAGAGCGCAGGGTAGGGATTGCTATCATCAACAATCTCTATCACTTCGAAGTCTGCTAGCATGCTTGTCCCTTCGGTATCCATGATGATTCCCTGCAATCTCCCCATAGGTATTATCTTTTTCTGGTTCGCCATTTGTAGCTGGATAGGAGACCATTGTAGCGTAGGCCTTCCCATGCGCTCCCATGTTTGCTTCGGCATAACGTTCGTGTATGATCCTAAATCTAGAATTACTTGGTCCATCTCATATTCTCCAATCTATGCAGTCAACCTCATTTATCTTCCCGTCCTCATCGCATGCTTTCCAATCTTCCAGACTACACGTGACTCTCTTAGCGCGGTCCCAGTGCATCTGTTGATGAGTTCCTGCAGTCCCTTTACAACCTTACTGTCACGTAGTAGCTTCATGCATGTTTCTAGGAACGTTGTAAGCATAGATGGGTCCATTTCCAGCTCCGATCTATCTTTGCTTCCTAAAGTGGAGGCATTAGCGAAGCTCTTCCTAGCTTCCATAAAGGTTTCCTTAGCGTGCTCCAAATCAAACTCTACGTCTTTCGTCGGAGCCTTGCGAACCCAAGTACTATATTTGGGTTATTTTCCTTTATCATCTATTGTCGTAATTCCACTTCGGAGCACAATTTTCAAATTTGGGTCTTCCTCGCACGACTCAGACCTCATCATCTATAGGTTTTGAGTTGGGGAAGGTTGCAGCGCTCCCTTGTCGCGTAGCTAGCTATCATCGTGGGACAATCCTCCATCTCATGATCAAACAAGGAACAATACAAACATGATGGACACATTGGATTCATACAATCATGGGCATAATGTCCTGGTCCTCCGCAGTTGTAGCATATTAGTTGTCCGCGACCTCTTCCAGGTCCTCCTCCACCTCGGCCTCGTCCGTGCCCCTGAAATCCAATTCGTGCCACTCCTGCATTCTGGTCAAGGGATCGAGTTTCGGCCTGAACTCTATAGGTGGGAGTTCTATCCATCATCAGCTCATAGCTTCTATAAGTGTGCTCATCGTGTCCAACCTGATCTGCAAAAATTACAGAACAATTGTTGCGAATTTTGTGTGTACTTCTATAACAAATGGAAGTTGTCTATTGCATGCTTTCCTCCTATTTGACAAATCGCGCACCACACAGTAGGTGTTGTGCTAGGTCCTGCTTGTGCTCTGGTCTTAACAGCATTAGTCCTCCTCCTGCAAGGTAATCCATGAGCACCGGGCAGTGGTCCTTTTCATGACCCTGACCCTTACATTTAACGCACCACACCTCTTCGCACACTTCCGGGCGAGCTGTCTTGTCCTGTTTCAGACTTTGCATTTCAAGGAATAGGGTTTTCAACTGCGGGTGGATTTGCTGAACTCCCAAGTTAGGATCTTGTATCAGGGTCTCACGCAGCCTCATTGTGATCTCCAAGGCCTCTGCTTGAGTCGTTAACCTCTGTTGTGACAATGCGTTCCTCAATTTTGGCGTTAGTGATGCTACAAACCATTTGTGGTGATGTCCATCCGTCAAAGTCATATTAGCTTCACAAATTGTGCACTTCAATCTCTAATCCAACTCCTAAGGAGTCTCGCCTGGTAGCATTTTGATCTCTTTGTATCCAACGATCGACTGTGCCTCTGGCTTCGGCCTGCTAAATTCTTTGTTCACCACAACATGGATGTCCGCGATCCCCACATTTGGATTGTAATTAGAATGCTCAATATACTAGGTTAGCACATGATCCTGCAGAGCGCTGACCAACATCGCTTTCTTTATATTATCATCTGTCACTCCCTGTGCTTCCCATATGGATCTTATCACAAATCAAAATTGGTTTGAATCTTCGTTTCCTACTCCCTTGAACACAGGAAACTTTATCGCGCTTGTGATATTGACTCGCGGTGGTGGCGGAGGTGGTATGGGTGAAGATGGAGGTGAAGGTGTTGAAGTTGGTGGTGGTGTGGGTGGGGGTGGTATGCATGGAATCCTCTGCCTTATCAAATTGATCGCGCTTTGTGGCGAGACCTTCGCAAGCTCTTCCATGTCCCCTTGCGGAGGTGAAATCAAAGGGCTATTTTCTGGTCCCTTACTTCCTTCATTTTTGTAGGTTTTTCCACTTTGCGTGGCTCCAAACATCAAGCTAATTGAATAACCCTCATTTCACACAATAACATTTTAATCCATGTATTCAGAGACTTTATGTACTTACCTTGTGGTTTTTTGAGAAAGCGTCGCTCAACCTCGCTATAGCTAACTGAATTATCTACTGAAAACACAGTAATGAATCCTCCTATAATTCAATCAAGCCAGTGATCAATAGCATGCATGATCTTATTCTTTGATGCTTCCAATCTACGTACCAACTCTGGGGTCCACATAATAGGATTGTCGAGCTTCCACCTTCCTTGGCTATCTTCTAGCTTCACAATCCACTCTTACAACTGAGTAGGGAAGGATGCGAAGAAAATTTCATGGATCCCTATGTATAGGTAGCAGTCTAACCACTCATCCTTTGATAGTTGTAGATTCCTATTCTCCTGCGCCACAAACTCATGAATTCTCCTGTCCAACCAACCTTCAATTTATTTCTTAGTTGGATTCCATTGATATGACATCAGACATCTCTATGCAAATTCTGATCTCAACAACAGAACCATTTGTTGGCTTGATGGGGCCTGACCTAGGTTTGGAGTTATTTAGCCAAACAAATCCCTATACTACTAGCCCTTTCGGCAACAGTCCGTAGAGCATGGATTGAGGTCTCACCCGAAGCAATATGGGGGGATGCTGGAACCAAGTTTTTGCACCCTTGAGATGATTGAGGTGTCGATTTAGTACAACTATGAATACCTTCGTGTAAGTCACTTAGCACACTTTCCTGACCTGCGAGGCCTTCGCGCAACCCTAACCAAGGGCTGAGGAGATTTCATGTTGCTAGAGTAGTGATCTGTGCTATCTACCTAAGTTGCACTACAGAGTCTTACTTATCTTCTTATAGCAGTTAGTTATGTTGGTGTAAAAAGATACTTTATCTTATATTCACTTATTCAACGTATTCATATAAGTTTGTGCAACAAATAAACAATAAACTTGCAATTCATACCCAATATACTTCAATGCATAAAACATGAAAAGATACACAGAAAAATTGTAAAACTTCTCTTTATTAATGCTTCGATAAGTTACAGACTCAACCTGCCTTGCGCACTCAGCTGCAGGAGTCCGCACACTCAACTACGAACTACTAGGCCTCTGTGCACTCAGCTGCAGGAGTCTGCACACTCAGCTGCGGACTACTAGGCCTCTACACACTCAGCTGCAGAGCCTTCTCATACTCTACGACCCAACGACATGACTTTACACTTAGAATCAATGCTTCATCATTAGATGTTCTATCTTCTTCTATTCCTTAGATTATATGTCTCTTTACACTTAGAGCCTCGCTCTATTTATACAATCCCACAGACCACTCCCAAGCCGACATTATATTACAAAAATAAGGGCGGACAACCCTATGAATTAATTACAACTTCGTGCTCCGCGCCCATAAATCGCGGAGTCTTTACATCGGACTTAGTCAAAACTTGGGCTTTAAGCCCCAAAACTTGCCTTGGGGGGATCCCGCGCCCAACATTCTTTATATGTTTCAATATGTTCTACCTGCATCTCTCCTAGTAGGCACTTCTTATTTGTGACTTAAATCTTTCAAAGCTCTACTTGCAAACATACTTGTTCACATGTTCTTCTTTGGTGTCCTGCTGGGGATACTTGTAGGCTACTTTTGATTCTTCATATGCATGTGATTTGTTAGCTAAATAATTTGGTGAATAATGATGTCTTTAAGTTCTGGTAGCAATTATTAAGTGCCTAGATATTCTATGACTATCTCTCCTTACATGAGATTTGCATTATTCCTCATGTCCTAAATCCACTTGGTTCTTCATTTCCCTTTCCAAATTATTTAAACTCTATAGTAGCTAAGGGTTGATTTGATTTTTTGGTTTTTGGGATTTTCAAAGCCTCTCATTATTAGCTCTATAAGTATGCACCTCCATCTTCAAACTCCCCATGGTTTCTAGTAATTATAATGGCTCCAATCTATATTTGTGTCCATTAGACTCTCTTTTCATTTCCCATACTAATATTCAAGCCTTTAACTTCTTCTTCATGGTCACCAAGTCCTTGTGCCCCTTCAAGTGTTCTCCTTAATGTGCATTTTTAAATTATGATCTTAGTTTTCCTTGTTGTAGCATGCCTTTTATAAGAAATGTGCATAAAAATCAAAAAGTTTAGAGACACCTAATTTCTAGATCTATAACACTTTATTTAAATTATGGAAAATATGCATGTCACCATTTTTTTGTCAATTAAGGTTTTAGGTTCCTTTTCTTCCAAAATTATGAGAACTATGAAGCACTTATCCAAATTATAAGCATTCATATTCTCCTTTAAATTATCTTTACAATGAATATACTCATGCTCTAATACGAGCTCCTAACTAAAAGTTATAGTTCTCAGAATTCACCAATTTTACCTAATATATGCACTTTTCTCATTGATACAATTAAGCTTGGAAACCAACTTCTACCACATACAAAAGAAAATGCATGAAGAATAAAGAAATCTTTTGTATTTAGAACATATAATATTCATGATTGTGAGTACAAAACAAGCTCTAAATTAGTGATGTAATGCTCTAGTCAAAATTTGCATTAACATGGAATTGTCAACATTGCCCCTTTTCCACCTTTTCTAGACTTGGATTTTTTAGCCAAAACTTCTATCTTCAAAATAAAAAACATTAGAAAAAAATCATTAAGAAAAAAATTGTATGAATTCAAGATTGTTGAGGACAAAAAATTTAGACTAGGATATTTTTTTTCCAAATTGGCGATCTTAGGTCCCTTTTCCTCCATTGAAGAGTCCAAAAATCACAAAAAAAAAGTCTCTTAGAATAGTGGTTTTTTTTCTTATTTTTGCGTCTCCATTCTAAATCCTTTATAATTTGGCCATATTCTCCATTAGGTTTCTTCATTTTTGCTCCTATTCCTTACTACATAGTTTTCATCAATATGGCCTCTATTAGTGGGTACTACAATATTCATTAAAAGTTACTAATTCTGATTTCTCGAATTTTGGATCAGAATCATCCAAGGGACTCACCCACACTTTTATGGTCATTGTTCCGGTAAAACTACACCTGAAATTTCACCTAGTTTTAACTTAATTTTCTCTTGTTTGACTAGAATAATATTTTGGCTCCAAACCTTTTATTTAACAATATTCTTTTTTGACATTGCATGACACCTTCCAACTATTGTGGTAGTAGGTTCCTATATGTCGTCACCCACATCTACCATTCCATCTCCCTTGCCTCTTACCTACCATGTCAAGCGTATGTGGCCCCTTATGGACTCCATTTACCATTCTCCACTTCATTTTATCAACATTATTATTAATTAATGTGGGCCACTTGTACCCTGTTTTCCTTTTAATCCCATCTATCATGATCCTAAATGTGGACGGGATATCCTTGATTCCTCCACCCAACACGTTGTGGTTGACTGATGTGATGGGGGTGGTACCCTCTTTGACATTCATCCTTGGTGCAAATGTCTCCCCCACTCATAATCTCTATGAATTATTGAAGCTTATTGCAATTTTCAGAGTAATTTATTATTAAAATAACCTCCACTCTTTGCAAACCACTTACTATCTAAGGGGTATGGCTTACCCCAATAGCCATTGTGGATCCCAAAATCATTTTTGAAAAACTACCTCCCATGCCTTCATAGCCACATACCACTATTGTCAACTGTGTCTTCCACCTGGTTGATGTCTGATCTGGATTTAAACAGGAACGCAATAGATTACAGAGATAACCATAAATACAGAGATGCGATAACCATAAATAAAGAGATGCAGCGGAAATAACACTTCATTTCATTAATGGAAAAATACCGAAATATGCTTACAACCAGAATTGGAAATAAACCAGCTAGGACGATGGTAGCTTATCTCTGAGAAGAGATGTGCGGCTACATGTCTCTGAACTGTTCCGAACTTGTGTTACAATGAGGCTCGAAGGCCTATTTATTATTGAGAAACAATGGAAAACCCTTCACATTCCAAAACCGACCCTTAGAAGATGAAACGCCAAATTGTGGGCCCCGTTTTGGGTAAATTGGTACATCAATTTCCCGGGGTCGTAACTTTGGCTTACGATCTCCGTTTGACGCGTACAATAGCTCATTAGAAAGATCTATCCGAGAACTACCATTGTTGGAACGAGCAACATCGGTCCATTGCATGGACCCATGTTGCCCCTGGATTCCCCAAAAACGTCGTTTAGGGCCTCAAAACGGCTCCGGAAGTTCAGGACCCGAAAAACTGCTAAAAATAGTAAGTTGTGCTACAATTAAGGAAACTGAAAATGCTGAGAAAGACAATGGTGGGGGTCCATGTGGACTTGGCAGGTGGCCACCCAAATCCACCTGGATCATTCCTCCCCCCTTAGGAAGCAATGGTCCCCATTGCGTTGAGTTCCTCCATCTGCTGAACTTGTTCTGCATTGTCTGATGTGTCCAGTAATGGTGGGAAGCATGGTCGATGATGGTCCACATTGAACACTTGGTGTAGGTGAAGAATGGAGGAATGTTGTGCTCCAAAGCATTGTTCCCCACAAGCTTGGAACTGTTGTAAGGACCATGTTGGAGTGGTCTGAGCTTCTGATGGGTTCTGGTAAGGTGTTCTTTCTGTCGATGCAACCAGACTTTGTTGCCCACCTGAAGCTTGTGTGGTACCCCTATGGGTGAGGAGAAGTTGTTCCTGTGTTATGTCATGACCGTATCCCTTTGTTGTTGCTGCTGTGTGGAGGAACCCTTTGCGGTGGTCATGGATGTAGCAATGATCTTCCCCTTACTTTGGGAGTGAACCATATAGATGAATTTCCTGTTCTGTGATATGAGCTTGCTGCCTTTCTTAGCAGTGATCAAAGAGGTGGCGGTAGGTGGGGCTACCTCCGATATCCTGTATAATGAATCACCCAAAGAAATAATGACAGCGCGATGCCTTGACTCATACACAGCATGTCACCTCCACAAGTATGGTTGGCCTAATAGTACATCACAAACATCCAGAGGTGTAACATCACACAATACCTCGTCTGTGAATGGTTTTATGCTGTAGGGAAGGCTGCACTGCTGGCGAACTTTGAGATCTCGTCCTTCATGAAGCCACCCGATACTGTATGGTTGTGGGTGTGGTGTAGTCGGTAGGCCCAACCGCTTCACGACCTCTGCTGAAATCAGATTCTTTTGGCTGCCACTGTCGACAATGAATTGTAGCAGCAAACCCTTCACCCACATTTGTGAGTGGAAAATATGTTCCCCCTCCTCTAGCTCTTCGGGCTCATTCTTCTGGATTTTGGCAGTGGCAACAGTGGCGCTGGGATCCGCATCAATGATCTGCTTCCCTTTGCCATTCCCCTTGTCGGGTTCAGGCTCAGGGTCAGAACATGTATCTGATTCGGAAGCCTTCAACTCGGCCACCAACGACTGCTTGGTCCGGCACTCACTTGTGTTATGAGTGGGACTCTTGTGGAACTCACACCACTTTCCTGTGTCCTTCTTCGGCTTTGTGGTGTTGTTCTTTTCTTGTGGCTTCGACGGGCTGTCTTGGGTCACCCCGCCTTGGCTTTGTCCTTTGGGCTTCGGATTTGCAAATCCAAAGTCTCGCTTTGTCTGTTTGAACTTTTGCTCGATTTTGACAGCATATCAGTACGCTGTGCCGAGTGAAGAGATGTTCAAGAACTCCATCTCTTCCTGGATGTATTTGTGTAGGCAGCCACGGTATTTGAGTACCAGATGCAGCTCAGAATCTTTGATACCCAACTGTGTACGAAGGGTATGAAAAATGTTTGTGAACTCTAGCACATCTTGGTCTCGTCCTTGCCGCAGTGTGGTCCATCTGATGTATTTGTCCTCATAGCTTTTGACAGGGTAGTAC
>APFE030898489.1:62492-87678 GCA_000404065.3 Pinus taeda
TGCTAAAAATAGTAAGTTGTGCTACAATTAAGGAAACTGAAAAACTGAAAGAGATAGTTGTGGGGGTCCAAATGGGATAGGTGGGTGGCCACCAACATCCACCTGGATCAGATTTAATGGTATCCTCAGAGACAACTCAAGATAACAAGCCACCTGGCAAGACAGTGTTAGAGCAATATCTTGAGGCTTTTTGTGTTGACACTCAATATGAGATAAGACGTACCAAGCCTGCCAATTTAGCTGTTGATCAGAATACAACAGAAGAATTAGAAAAAGATAAGAAGGCTTCAGGTAAGTCTGAGATTCTTGGTTTTGAAAGAGGTCCATTCAAGGGTAAACGAAAGGAAGTTAAGGAGGTAGAGCATGATCCCATTAAATGGTTAAGGAAATGAGAATTGAACATGCTCAACAAATAAGTGCCATGCAATCTAGGTTGATTCAGATGAAACGAAATCAAGATCAGAATATTCAGCCTAGAAACAATAATAACAATAGAGGAAACAATAATCCATTGCCAAGAAGGAATCCTCCTAACGATCAGAGACCTCCTACTCCTCTTGAGTCTGCCAACGTTGTTGATCAGCCTTTCCAGTGTTGCAAGACATGTAAAAGTTTCCATGAAAAAAGTGCATGTGCTATTGCCAGAAAAATCTTGGATGAAGCAACAAATGAGCAGATAAATAATGTAAGTCAAAGTTCTCCCGAAGAAAGTCGTTGCACAGATTTGATTTCCTCATCCTTCACGATCAATAACTTCAGTGATGAAAAGGATCCTATCACACAAATATATGGTGAAGCTCCATCTCAGGAACAAATTTCGGAAATTGCTAGAAGTAAGGGTTATGCTTATCAGAGAAAAGGTAAAGAGCAAAATCAAAATAAACAAGTCGCATTTGAAATGTATAAATCAAGATTAAAAGTTGATTCAGTTGCATGGATTAACAATATAAAAATGTATGTCCCAGTGCTTGAACTCTTAAAGATTCCTTCTCAAAGGGCAGCATTCTTCAAGGCTTTAGGCATGGCTCAACAGGATAAGGTTGATACACATCCAAAAGACGAAGAAATTAAGTTTAAGGATTTGAATTGCTACATGACTAATGAGGATCATCAACCTTTCTTTCTCACCTTGGATATTAATGACCATTTATCTCATATTTGCATGCTGGATTCTGGTGTTTCAATGAATGTTATGACTAAGAAGGTTATGGATCAGTTAAACTTGAGCATTTCTAGGCCTTATCATAACATCTACTATATGGATTCGTCAAGGATTGAAGTCCTTGGTCTGGTTAAAGATTTACAAGTTTTCTTGGCAAGTTATCCATATAAGATTATCACCATGGGTATAACAATTATTGATGTTCCAAATGTGTGGGGAATGCTTCTGAAGGAAGTTTGCAGCCGATTTAGGAGGATGTATTTAGATGGATACCTCATATGCTACTACTCCTGCAACAGCTAATGGTATGGTCAGATTATATATAGAAGTATAGAGAAAATTCCATGTCGAGGTTCCAAAGACGCAAGAAAATGGTGAAGGGATTGAACCGCAGGGTCATCCACCACAATATGAGGTTGAATTCATTCAGTCGATTTATCAATTTTCTTCATCTCATCTTCCATCCCATTTTCCAAGCAAGAAACGAAGCAGGCTTTAGTTTGATAGAGGTGTGCAACATAGTGATGAGAGTCTACATCAACCAAAAAGGGTCAAGTTTCGATAAGAAACATCTGACAAACAGCCTATGGACCTACCGACAAGCAAACAGATGTTCCAGATTGTGCCACAGGGATGACATCTGATGCCATGGGGCATTCTTTGTATAGTATCTCTAATCATACTCCTTTCATTTATGTAGTTTTATTTTATGCACTTATGTTGTATGTCTTTTCATTTCAGTTTGTTAGAGTAGATTTTTCTATTCCAACAGATATTATATATATGCATGATGATTTTGATTATGAGCGGATATCTATTTAATGGACTTTTGTTTTCTTGGATACAGGACTTTGGATTCTCACGTCACTTCGCTGAAGCAATGTGTCCCCATATGGAGCCAGATGTTGCACCTATTTTGTCACAAGTCCAGGGAAGTTGTACAAAAAATTTCAAAGCTCATAATCATCAACCAACCAGTTCTTATGTCATTATAAACCCAATTTCTACAAATTATAATGTAAATGATGCTAGTACGACCGTTTAATTATATAACAACTTAAGTAAGCCAATGATTTTGGTGACGAAATTCATCCTAAGAGGTTTTTCGTCTCACCGCATTATGTGTGTTTCTAAACACAGATAATCAGCAAAGTTTTTCCCTCCAGCTTAAACCCCAAACTAGGGTGGAATTTATTAACAAAGTATTAGGTGAGTCCAAGCGTTTTTAGTCTAATCAATTGTAAAAATGATTTGGGAATAATTTAAGCTATTTGGCTAAATTATTTCATTACAAATCACTTGGTCTACTAGATCATATTGTGTTGCAGAATTGAATAAATATTATGGGGGTCTATGGCGAATGGGTATTCCCCCTTTGAGGGTTGAATTTGTAAGTATCTAATGTAAAAACTATTTTAGTGCATGGTCCCTCGCAATCAGACACCATGGCTAAAAAATTTGAGGGTGGAAAAATAATTAATCCCATCAAGTGTAAATTAATTAATTTTTCTGCCAAAATACAACTAAATCCTAAGCCAAAAAATTAATTTAGAGTCAAAAAATAAATTTTAGAGAAATTAATTTCTCCAAGTGGAAAGTGGCCAAAAAACCCGTGGGTCAAAAAGATGTTAATTTTTGGAGGTCCCCCGCAAGGAAAAAATGGATTTTTAATAAAAATTAAGCCCTTGGACATTGGTGGTTAAATCAAAGTCGAATTTTTGATGAAATTAATCCAAAAAATCAATTTTTGGATTAATAAAAAATGGTTTTTATGAGAAATTAGAAAATTCCTCAAAAATAAATGTTTTCAACGGCAGAGATTAAAAGATGATCAAACATTTATTAACGGTCGAGATGATTTTGGCGGGTATCAAGCCAACTAGCTGTTATTTTCCACTTGGAGGATTTATCTATGTTAAAATTGGCAACTAGGGCCAAACTCCATGTGGGTCACCTTATTTATGGCAGTTGATATTTTTCTTGGATTCCTCTCTCCGATAAGTGTAGGATTGATCTAAAGATCATCTGATTTTGACATGTATATATGGAGATATGAATTTATTTGTTTTATTGACAAATTGTCAAGGTCAGCCAACAAGAAAAACAAAGATTTTCACCCCCATCTCAACCTCAACGTTGCATATAAAAGGAGGAGACCTAAACTCATTATTCCACCATCTCATCCTCACATCTCTTTCTCTCCTCACTTGTTTAGGTACGCAGATCTAGGGCAGCATCTCTCATGTGCAAAGGAAGGAGGACATTTTGTTTAGGGCAGCGTTCACTAGGTTTGACCGAAGTGCATAAGTGTTGTTTTGGATAGCGTTGACCTCTCCTTGATTGTGGATTGGGTGAGGTTGCTTCTCCTTGGCATGCCGCAGATTTTGGCACACAAACTCAGGTGATCTAACCTCTAGTTTGACCAATGTTGACTGCCCTAATTGTTGGTTGTAGGTTGACTTTTGTTGACCTTCGTTTGATTGGATTTTCGGACTTTTTTGGGCTGTTTTATCTTGTTGTTGGAGGCCAAGTTAACTAAGCTTTGACCGAGCTGATTTGGAGGTCAAATCTAACCTGTTTGACCAACATTGACTTTGTTGGTTAGGGTTTGTTGTTGTTGTCATAAAACATTGAATTTGTATATTTGTACTATCTCTCTCTCTTTGTTGAACTATTGAAGAATATAAGAAGAATTGATCAAGGGTTTCCCCACACTGGGGTTTGTCCCTGGCTGGTGCCACATCTTGTGTCCTCTTATCTTGGCTTCTCTTCTAATGTTTATATTTATGTTCTATCTGCATTTTACTATCATGCTGATGTGATTGCTAAACTAGATATTGATATTGGGCTAATTAAGAAATTGAAGTAAATTGCTCTTAAGCATAGAACATACCAAAAATTAACATGGTATTAGAGCTGAGGTGAAGACAAAGCCCAAGAAAGAGTGAAAGAGCAATCACCAAAGACAGTTGGACAAATTCAAAGGCTCAATGGGTTCCTCATCCCACTTCCCGGCTGAAGATAGGCTATGTGAAAAGTCTGACTATCACGGATGGAAGACGTCTCTTGATCTAAGTCACCTGACACGAGGATTCAGGACATGTAGGATTCGAGATTCGTGGTGTCGGATTCAGACACGTTGACCCCCCGGAACAGGACACGTAGGATTCGTTATATATTATTTTATTAAAAATATATATATATATATATATATTAAAAATTAGATATTATCATATTTCTTACACACATTTTAATTAATGATACAAATTTATTGATTTCCAACATAGATCTTCGTCTATAGCTATTAGCATGCAGAGTACATACAAAATTCAAATAAATGTCAGTGGTACTGGTCACATAAATGATAAATCTATTAAAAATTTAAATCATGATTCATAATTCATAACTAAAAGACAACTTACAACTACAAGATAGTAAGATAAACACACTCACAACTGTAGTTTTCTCATCAAGTCATCAAATCAAAATGTGTTACATAGGTAGTGCTGGTGCAATGCCAATGGCAAATAGAAATAAAAAATATAAAACAACTACAGGTATACAAGCCTCAAGGCATCAATTAGCATCAAAATCAGCATCACTGTCCTCATCATCATGGTCCCCACTGCTCTCCTCTGCGTCCTCCTCCTCCCCTGTATCCATAGTCGCCTCTGCATCTGTTGGTGTGGAGGATGACCCCTCTAAGTCATCAAATCTAACAGGCTCTAGCACTGGATAATTGAGATCCATGTTGGCCAATGCCAATTCAACACTGGTGTCCAAACCCATATCATCAGGAAAAGTGTTACATGGGAGCGAGAGCGAAAGCAGGGAGCGGGAGTGAAAACGGGAGTGGGAGCAACATTTTCAGAAGCTCCTAGTTTGGTGCTCTTGATTAAATACGAGTTCCATACCCTAATACATGACAAAATTCAATGGAAACATTGCAATCCCCCAATCTTAAAATCCTAAAAAACTGATAAGTCTGCTGGATTTTGAATGATATCTAAAATTCTACTTTCTCCATATGAAATCCAATGAGGCCGGAACCACTCTCAAACATCCTGAGTCATTTCATGGTAATGTTAAAAATTTAAGTAAAAGGATGAAAATGAAGATTAAGGAGAATGTCACTTCTACTTTAAGAATTTAACATTACCATGAATAGCATATCAATACTAGGGCCTAGACTTGATCATGAAGCTGCCAAAACGCTTGCCAAATGAAAATATGTGTGGCTGTAATGACCAAATGCGGCCTTTTCATACTTGCGCAGGTCACTTTTTGAGCCTAGCGAGTCCTGGAAAACAGGACACAATTCCCAAAATTGTGACACGCAAATGAAAATCGAGACACGACCTCGGATTCGACGAGTCAGGAAAGGACACGACGTGTCATTGGATTTGGACATGAATCAGGGCAGAATCGCGTCAGACACGCTGGATTCAGGATTCGAGGGGCCTCTAAGACGAATCCGGTTATCTAGCTCTTGATCTGACATTGGAAGAACAAGAAGTGTTGGACTATGTGAAGGGTAAAATCCCTAAGCCTCCATCAAATGCACAGGTTGCTACAAAGAACAAGTACACCAAGGTTGAAGTCAAAGTGAAGAAGATTATCAAAGATTCCATTGACAAGCGTCTGGTGGCCTACATCTCCAATTTGAACACCTCGAAGGAGATCTACGACAGATTGGTAAGCATGTTCAAGGCTAGTGACGCAAATCAAATTTTGTTTCTCAAAAATACGTTGAAGGATATTAAGAAGGGCAAGGACGAGGATATTCAATCCTACTTCTCAAGGATCATTGAGATTAAGAATCATCTTCTATCAATTGGAGAAGTCATTCTTGACAGGGAACTTACTGTCACTACCCTTGGAGGTCTCCCACCTGAGTGGTATATATTTAGAACCACTATTCTCAATAATGATCTAATTTCGGGATTTAAAGAATTGATGGCAAGATGCATTGAAGAAGAAACAAGAATGGTGGAGCAATAAATGCCTTCTAATAGAGGCAACCCCACTTCCTTCTCCGCTCATGCCAAAAGGAGAAATAATGCAGGGTCTAAAGGTCATTTTAATGGAAAGCCCAGATCTAAGGGTGGAAGGAAGGGCAGGTGCTTTGTTTGCAATAAGTTTGGCCACTATGCGAGGGAGTGTCCAAATAGAAGGGACACATCACATGATGATGATCACAATCACTCCAGGGGCAACTTCAACAACAACAATCAAAGGAATGGCAGGTCCAATGGCAAAGGAAAAAGGAATGTGTGACCTCATGGAAATGGTCAACCCTCCAAGAAAGCAAGGAACTCCAGGTATGAAGAACCAAATGTTGTTAACAATAAGCAAAAGGAATACTATCTTATATCGGCTCTCTCCACCACCTCTCCTCTGGACACTTTGGGGCATTGGCTAATTGATAGTGGTGCCTCAAGGCACTTCACCGAGTACAGGGAAGCTCTCTCTAATCTGATAGAGAAGGAGACAAACTTGGAGATTATTCTTGGAAACGATGCCACCTATCCTGTGAAGGGAGTAGGAAATGTTACCTTCCAATTGAAGCAAGGTAACATGATTCACTTACAAGAAGTTCTATATGTACCTAATCTCAAGAAGAACCTAGTGTCCATTTCAGCAATGGAAGACAAAGGATACAAGGTGGCATTCATCGATGGAAAGGTACGTGTTTGGAAAATAAATTTTAAAAATGCTATTACTCTTGGGTTCCGGGTTGACACTTTGTATCAAGTTGGAGGAAGTCCATTGGGAGCCATGTCTTGCAACACATCTCTATAATCTGAAATATGGCACCTGAGGTTTGCACATCTTCATTATAAGGCTCTTCTCGATGTGAGACAGATGGTGACAGATATGCCCGAGTTCAAAGTAGAGCATGAAGGTATATGTTCGGGATGTGCCGAAGGAAAACTTACAAGGGGACCATTCCCCTCAAGTAATAGCAAGACCACCGATATATTGCAGTTGATCCACTCCGACATATATGGTATGATGCCCGTAAACTCTTTGGGAGGATACTTATATTATCTCACTTTTACGAATGACTATTCTTGCAAGTCTTGGATCTACTTCTTGAAAAAAAAGGATGACGTGTTCACCTGGTTTCGTCACTTCAAAGCCATGATCGAAAATCAATCCAAGAAGAGAATCACGATATTGAGAACTGATAATGGGACCGAGTATGAATCCAATGAATTCCATGACTATTGCAGAGAAGTTAGCATTAAGAGGGAGACCACGATACCATACACTCCCGAGTAGAATGGTGTGGTTGAAAGGAAGAACTGTACTATTATGGAAGTTGTTCGTGCCATGTTTCATGATCAAAGGCTTCCGAAGTGTCTATGGGCCGAAGCTGCGAATACCTTCGTGTATGTTCAAAACCGATGCCCTCATCAAGCATTGGACTCCAAGACTCCCGAAGAAATGTTCACTAGTAAGGAACCCGATGCCTCTCATTTTAGAATTTTTGGAAGTCCCATATACTTTCATGTGCCGAAAGAGAAAAGAAGCAAATTGGGTGCATCTGGGAAGAAAGGAATCTTTGTGGGCTATAGCGAAAATTCTAAGGGCTATAGAATTTATGTGGTTGGTCAAAGGGAAGTTGAGATAAGTCATGATGTCACCTTTGACGAAGATATGGCTCTTAGCAAGGTTGACAACCTTCCTATACTAAGAAAGGATAAAGAAGCTGACACCGGAAAGCAGGGTGAAAAAGAAGATGAAACGATGCGTGATGTTGATGAACCTATGGATCCTATTGATCCTCCTCCTCTAGAGCCCTCCTCCTCTAAGAGGAGACCCTCATGGCTCAGGGAGACTCTCGAAGATGCCGAGAGACATATTGCACCGAGGGGGACCATCCATGAAAGCAAGACCCCGAATAGGTATCAAGGATACTTGACCACCATGAGCATTATCATTCAAAATGAACCTTCATCATTTGATGAAGTTGTGAAGCAACAAGTATGGAAGGATGCTATGAATGAAGAGTACGAGTCTATTATGAAGAATGATGTCTGGGATGTGGTCCCCAGACCCCAGGACAAATTGGTTGTCACCTCTAAATGGCTCTTCAAAATCAATCATGGAGCTGATGGAAGTGCAGAAAAATTCAAGGCTCGCTTTGTTGCCCGAGGCTTCTCTGGAAAGGAAGGTGTAGATTACAATGAGATATTTGCACCTGTTGCCCGATACGCCACCATCCACTCAATCATAGCCCTTGATGCCTCACAAGGATGGAACCTACATCAGATGGATGTCAAGACTGCTTTCTTGCATGGTTCGATCAAAGAGGAAGTATATGTGGAACAACCTGAGGGGTTTGAGGTACATGACTGGGAATCTCATGTACGTCGGTTGAAGAAAGCTCTCTATGGATTGAAGCAAGCACGTCGGGCTTGGTATGAGAGGATCGATAGCTATCTGATGAAGTTGGGATTCACTAGAAGTGAAGTCGATCAGAACCTTTAAGGTTGAAGATGATAACCGTCTCATACTTGTACTTTATGTGGATGACCACTTTCTGACAGGTGCAGACCCTCTCATTCTCAAATGAAAGAGGGAGTTGGCTTCCAAATTTGAGATGAAGGACCTAGGAATGATGCACTACTTCCTAGGGTTGGGGGTCTGGCAAAAGCTAGGAGAAATTTTCCTATCTCAAGGAAAATATGTTGTGAAGATTTGGAAAGATTTTGGATGTTGGACTGCAATCCTGTGGCTACCCCAATGGAACTTAACTTCAAGAAGTTATGTGGTAGTGCTGTCGGACCTGCATTGGGAAATGCTTATGAGTATCGTCAACTCATAGGAGCACTGATGTTCTTGGTGAACTCCCGTCCGGATATATGTTTTGCAGTTAATACATTGAGCCAATATATGGTTGAGCCTCATCACACACATTGGATTGGTGCCAAGAATCTTCTGAGATATCTTTGGGGCACAATCAGTCATGGACTGAGATACATTGCTGGAGATGTGAGGCTGCATGGTTATTCGGATGTTGATTGGGCCGACAGAGTGGTGGATCGCAAGAGCACTTCTGTGTGTTGCTTCTCTTTAGGTTCTGCTTTGATATCCTGGATGAGCAGGAAGCAGAAGTTGATTGCTTTGAGCACCGCTGAGGCCGAATACATAGCTGCGAGTATGGCCTCCTATGAAGTTGTCTGGTTGAGGAAGCTCTTTAGTGAGCTATTTGGACATGTGTTGGATACCACCGTAATCCTCTACAACAACCAGAGTGGGATCCGCTTATTAGAGAATCTCGTATTTCATGATCGCTCCAAGCACATCGATATCAAGTACCACTTTATCCGGGATATGGTAGAACGAGGAGCAATAAGGCTCCATCACATTGGGACTAATGACGAGGTCGTCAACATTCTGACAAAGCCCCTAGGAAAGGTCAAATTCTTGACTTTCCGAGAATGACTAGGAGTCGTGGAGAGACCCTCTTATGATGGTCCTGTATGATATGGACATTGAGCTTTGGGAGATTCGGGGGGCTTGGGGTACTTCTTGGAGCAATGAGCAAACCATAGGGTGACTGGTTCAACCTTCCCCTAGTGGTTTTCTATGTACAGGGTGAGTGCTTCAGCCTTCCCCTGTGATACCCCGTGGTGACATGTAGGTAGGATGAGTGGTTCATCCTTCTCCTGCTGAGACATCCTACCCATGCAATCTGGGACTCATGGGAAGTACCTCTCATCTGGCCACTCAGTAGGGAAATGAGGATAGGGACCAAAGTATTATCGATGAACGCATCGTGTACTACCATACTCCATATGCTAGGATGACATTGCCCTGGGATCAATTGGAACTGACTTCGGGTCAGTAGAGAATGGTATGATACATTCTCGATCACTTCTTCTTCTTCATGGTTCAACAGAGCAGAGCAGAGCAATGTAGAGCAGTGCATTGATGGCAGAGATAGTGACTGACAAATGGATTAGCAGATGGAGTTCTCCCTAGTTGAGAGGGAGTGTTAAAATTGGCAACTAGGGCCAAACTCCATGTGGGTCACCTTATTTATGGCAGCTGATATTTTTCTTGGGTTCCTCTCTCCGAGAGGTGTAGGATTGATCTAAAGATCATCTGATTCCGACATGTATATATGGAGATATGAATTTATTTGTATTATTGACAAATTGTCAAGGTCGACCAGCAAGAAAAACAGACATTTTCACCCCCAGCTCAACCTCAACGTTGCATATAAAAGGAGGAGACCTAAACTCATTATTCCACCATCTCATCCTCACATCTCTCTCTCCTCACTTGTTTGGGTACGCAAATCTGGGGCAGCATCTCTCACACGTGCAAAGGAAGGAGGAGATTCTGTTTAGGGAAGCATTGACCAGGTTTGACCGAAGTGCATAAGTGTTGTTTTTGACAACGTTGACCTCTCCTTGATTACGGATTTGGTGAGGCCACTTCTCCTTGGCAAGCCATAGATTTTGACACGTAAACTGAGGTAATCTAACCTCTGGTTTGGCCAGCGTTGACTGCCCTAATTGTTGGTTGTTGGTTGACTTTTGTTGACCTTTGTTTGACTAGATTTTCGGACTGTTTCATCTTGTTGTTGGAGGCCGAGTTAACTGAGCTTTGACCGAGCTGATTTGGAGGTCAAATCTGACCTGTTTAACCAACATTGACTTTGTTGGTTAGGGTTTGGTTTGCTATTGCTGTCATAAAATATCATATTTGTATACTTGTACTATCTCTCTCTCTCTGTGTTGAACTATTGAAGAATATAAGAAGAATTGATCAAAGGTTTCCCCACATTGGGGTTTGTCCCTCGCTGGTGCCACATCTTGAGTCCTCTTGTCTTGGCTTGTCTTCTATTGTTTATATTTATGTTTTATCTGCATTTTACTATCATGCTGATGTGATTGCTAAAATGGATATTGATACTGGGCTAATTAAGAAATTGAAGAAAATTGCTCTTAAGCATAGAACATACCAAAAATTCTCCTAATGATGAACCACACTTGTTGGTTCGAAACGCGTCGGCCAAAAAATTCTCTCATGTGATTTATACCGAAAGACTTTGTTTAATTCATTATGGATCACAGAATCTTGAATACAAAATATACCAAAAATTAACAATCTATAAATTAGAAGCCATTTTGCTTCTCAAGTCATGATGAAAACACTAACTCTAGTCTATGTAATTCTATAACGCTGGTGTTGTTCCACTAATCTGTTGGGAACGTTCGAAATATCATAATAAAAGACTTTGGGGTTGAGTTCATGGTGTTCCTTGTCTGATGATCTGTGGTATGTGTTGGGTATGTGCTTTCCTAAAGTGTGCTTAAAAATCTATAAGCTTGTTCATTCATTAGATGGTGATAAGAACATTCGATTGGTAGATTTTGGGTCTATCTTAGATGATCTGATTTGCCATATGTCTAACAAGTTTTCTTGAAGAAGTATATAGAGTTTGCAGATTCCCCGGCCCTTGGGCTCCAAGTTCACAGACTTTGGAGAAGAGCCGACCTTGTTTGGGCTCCAAGAATTTTGTTTGATTTTCTTACTTTTCTAAGGCCGTGGGAAACACCATAACTTTCAAAACACATTTGATCTATTATCATTGCTCATCATCTAAAAACTTCATTTCTCAAAAAAATTATCCTTCACAAGCATTGTATATTAGTATATAAATAGTAAATTATTTTTGTAGAATATTTTTTGTGAATAATTTATTTTTTTTCTAACCCTTGTTTTGCAACTGCTGGGGTTTGGGGTTTATTTTCAAATTTTTGTATATATTTGGGGTTTTGGGTATTTTTATTTTCATTTGTGCAGGTGAGATCCAAGCCATTCAAGAATATCTGTTGGGGTTTTGAGCTAAATCTAGACCCTTGAGGGTAAGATCTAATCTCTACAAAATTTTGTAGGGTCAGCATCAAGAAATTTTACAGTAATTGGAGAAATTTGAAGATATGAAGCAAGATAAAGGTTTTGGCAAGGGTTTCAAATTTTTTAGGCCCTCTATCCCTAGCCGTCTAGTCCTCCTTGCTTAGCCATGAGCCTTTTAGGCTCTTTCTAGCCTTTCAGCCCCCTCATTTTCTTGGTCACAGCCTCTCCAAGGTTGGTCGTGGCCTCCAAAGGCCTGCAGCTCCCTTCTAGGGCAGTCTTAAAGCCCTTAGAGGCCCTCGGCCTCCCTCCTAGCCTTCCACTCAGCCTCCTATCCCCTCCGCTGCTCTCCATCTGCTTCCTAGCCTCTGTCGTTGCCCTCCTCTCTCTTGCCACTGTTCCAAAGGGACTTCTTCCTTAGGCTGCAGCCACTCTAAGGATTGCGGCTGGCCTCTACGGCCTTCTTCACCTCAACGCAGGCCTCTCCAGGCCCTCTCTCCTTCTTGTGTCCCCTAATCCAGCCTAGCGTTTGCCTTTTTGAAACTTATCTTGGTTTCTCCTTGCCATCTTTTGCCTCTATTCATCTCTGTTGGGTGATCACTTGATTTCTAAAGCTAATACTTGGTATTTTGCAGTGAATTTGGGTTAAATTCTTATGCTTTCAGGTGGCCATCTCACTGGGTAAAATTTTGGCAAACAAGTGAGGCATCTTCAAGGCCTAAAGGCCTAAGTGGTTCGAACTCCAAACCTTTTCCTCCTCACTGTTTCATTAGCAACCACTGATTTTTGCATACAGCAATAAACATTCATAAAAATACCCTAATTTTTTAGTTTCTTAATAAACTAATAAGTTAACTGCATATAGTGGGCAATATTTGTTTGGGCATATTTCATTAAGTTTTGATGACTGTCATCCTCTTTGGCGCTGCATAATAAGGTATGATTATAGCTTAACAGGGGCATTAGCAACATAAAGGGGCCTAACTAATTTAAAATCTTGTGTTTGGCAAAGTGGTTTGGCATTTGGGCTCCCATCACTTGCATTTTGCATGCATATGCATCTCACATTTTGCATCTAAAGTGCTCTAAAATAATCTAACTCACTGCTGTCATAAATCTCATTTATTGCTTAACGTTGGAACATAAGTAACATAAGGCTTCTATTGTTCATGCTCTAATAGTTCATTGTGGAAAAGATTAGTTTCATTGTTTGAAGTGCTATTATTGTCTAGAATTGGTAATATGAGATAAGAATACTAATATTCTCTTGTCTCTTGTGAGTTTTTCATGATCTTTAAAGTCGTAAGTTTCCACTAATAAGCTCACTCTCTAAAGCACTTTAATCTCAACTGGCATCATGTTGAATGGTTTAAGTTATTTGGGCATCTTGTGTTACATCACTTCTCTTTTTTAGGAGATCTAATTGTTTCGATCGCTATAGTTAGTATTTGAAGTAACATGTTACAATTGTGTTTAAAGAATATCATTGATTGTCTCTTGAGCAATTTGTGATCTATAAATGTCAACGAGCCTTGGTTAATTGAGAATCTAATTGGTAATAGTTGTGATCTAATTACAATATTGGCATTATCTTGTTGGAATATCTTAAAAGGCTTCTAATTGCATAAGAGCATTGATTGTCTAATCATCATTGGCATCATGTATTGTCCCATTGGCTAATTGCTTGAAGTGGATAAGTCCTCCAGTTCTCTTTCTTTCCATTAGTGTCACTTTATGGTCATTGTAGATCTTTCGCATATTGGTGATCTTTCTTTTTAAGAGCATATATCTTGTGATTACTAAGCAATTGTATCGTGGACATATCTTATATCTTGTTGGGCAAATTGTATCTTTGTTATCTCTTGTATCTTTTGAGCACTTGTTAAGTTGGCACATTATCTTGCATATAAGATTCTCTTAATTCACTGTTAAGTACTCTTGTCATAAGGCTAATCATAACTAAGTACTTAAAGCCATTAAGCAATCTTAACTCAAGAACCACTCGATAATCTTGCATTCTCATCTTAGAGCTAGTCGTGCATTAATAATTTACCTCCAAGCATAAGCTTGGTTGATAGAGAGATAAGAACACCCTTCCATCTTTGCTTGAGAAATCTAGGGTCTCTAGTATTTAAAACGGTGACCTTCTAGTCATTAGAGACACAATCTCTGCAACGTTGAAAGCACTAGGTATGTTAGATTTCAAGGAGAGGGATCGTTAACCAAGCCATTGCTTGCTTCACCTTGAATTCTCTCTGCCACTTACTCTAAAGACTAGGCTCAATATAAATAAAGATCAAGGGATACACTTAGCTAGGCATTTAATTAAAATTAACCAAGATTCCTACATTTCACCTAGTTTGTAGGATTTGCATTTCATTTAGGATAGTCAAGCATCCATTAAGCAGCGGTTGTTCATCCGGTCATTTGGTCCTTAATTGATATAAAGCAAGTTGTTGACTCCATAAGGCACTGGTCTCACATATAAATCTAATCGAATATTTGAAACTCGCTAAAATTAACCATGTGGCTAGGCCATTCAACTGTGTCTCTCAGACTTGTTGGTTGCCAACTTGTCCTTCATCTTCACATTCCATAGGTACTACCCCCCATAGCCTGTTGTTGGGAGACAGCTAGAACGGAGAGGTCAGGGATCAAAGTGACAGCACCCAACCTGAATCGTTGTTGCACCGTGCCTTGACATTCTGAGCAACAACAGAGGGAACATAAGCAATTACCCTAGACTGCAGAATGTATGTCCAAAAAGCCTTCAAGGCCTTGAACAGAGCATAGGTATGTTTTTCCAAAATAATATATTTCAATTCTACATCTCTGAGTACTTGGCTGAAAAATGCAACTAGTTGCTCCTTCTCTTCTTCGTTCTTCTGCAATAAAATAGTTGCAGCAGTGTTAGGAGATGCAAATGAAAAAATAAAGAAAGGCTTTTGATAATCAAGACTAGCCAAAACCGGGGCCTCTCCAAAGGCCTTTTTGATTCTGGAAAATGATTCTCTTGCTTTTGTAGTCCATTTAACTTCTCGGTCCTTCTTCAGCATATATGTGATCTCTCTAACAATTTCAGAATAATTGGGCACAAACCTTCTCAAGACATTTATCCTACCTAAGAAAATGTGTATCTCCTTTATGTTCCCCTGCAAAGGGATGCTACTAATTGCTTCTACCCTTTTGGAGTCAATCTTCACTCCTCTTAAGACTATGTGACCCAACAATTTTCCTTCTCTGAGGGCAAATTGGGACTTCTTTGGGTTCAGTGACAACCCATATTTCCTGCACTTTTCAAAGGTATGTTGTAAGTGCTACAAGAGTTCCTCATCAAACTTTGAGAAGATGGTTATATCATCTAGTTAAATGACCACAAATTTATCCTTCTTCCCAACAAAAGTTATATACATTTCCCTCTGAAAGATGGCACCAACGTTCATGAGACCAAAAGGCATTCTGGCATACATGAAAGTTCCCCAAGGCATGGTGAAGGTTGTCTTTTTCTAATCATCAGGATGCACAGTAATTTGGTTGTATCCAAAGAACTCATTGATCATGGACAATCTCAATGACTCTACCACTTTTTGTAAAAGATAATCCATCTTGGCCAAAGGATAGTTATCTTTGAGAGAGACCCTGTTCAGATTTCTAAAGTCCACACACAATATGATCTCTCCATTTTTCTTCTTGATAGGGACTAGATTAGCCACCCAATCTGAGTATCTCAAGGGTACAATGATCTTAGCTTGGAGTATTTTCCTGACTTCTTTCTCTATCAAGGGAGAAGCATGGGATTTATTTGCCTAAGCTTTTGTTTGTGAGGTTTAATACCTGATTTCAAAGGGATCTTATGTTGAATGATACTGGTATCATAGGACCAGGCAAAAATATCAGCATACTCCTTAAACAAATCAAGATACCTTTGTCTGTATTCTTTTGGGATCTCCTTGGCCAACTTAACTAGTTTAGGTTGTTGTTTTGTACCAATGTTGCAGTCCTTTGCATCCTCCTCGTGCTCCTTCTTGGTTGGGCTAATTGCCACATCATTAGCATCAAACAATCTTTCCAATGGGACCAGCCCCTTCGGGATTATACTTCCCTTTAACTGCAAAATTTCTTGCCTAGCCATAGACTCCTCGCAAGGCACGCGCTGCTCAACTCCTTCAATTTCCTTTGTATCTTCACATGCCTGGTCTATTACAGAGTTGGAAAATTCTCCAATCACCTCCATAAATTGTTTAATTTGATCTTCATCCTCAAATACCTACCAATATTTTGAAGAAATTCCAACCCCTACTCCGGTTACCAATGTTCCTTATCACTCCATGCATTTAGTTTTAAATCCAAGCATGATAAAAATTCTAAAATCTGGAAATGACAATATTTTCTGAAAACACAAATTTAGAGATTTCATAACTGTTGAAATTACATAAATAAAACACAGCAAATTATGACAGCCACACACAGAAAATAACACAGTGATTTTTGGTCAATATGACCCTCGAAAAACCACCTACAACTCTTGGGGAAACCCAGTTTGAGAGCTTATCTTTATTTCTGAAAATGCTTTTACAGAGAAACTGAAATACATAGTAAAAATTCCAGCAACCACAAATTACAACTTATCTCAATTTTTGTGCTTGAACTCCACCTCGAAAATCGTGTCAATTAGCAAACAGCGAAAACAGAAATTTTTACAGCATTAAATGTTGTACGGTCTGCCTCGAAAAATGTGCCCAAAACTTGTTGTACGGACTGTATGGGTTTTAGCAATATGACTGCCTTGAAATTTGTGCCCAAATCTGCCTCGGAATTCGTGCCCTTTGTGCTATCACTCTTCCTCGATTGTTGTGCCTTTCTCCTATTGTACGATTTTGCCTTGGGATGCGTGTCAATAAATGTTGCTCCCTAGATTTGCTAAAATGTCTTCTTGCTGCTCTCCTTCACTTCCTCACTGCTCAAAAATTTTCTCTTTGCTCTCTCTTCTTTTTCTCTCAAATGTTCATGAAAGAATGAATTGATCTTTTCCTCTTCTCCTTTTATTCTCTAAATGACATTTTGGGTTACCCTAAAATCTAATGGCTGAGATTCATTTACATCTAGGGATGAGAATAAATGTGCATTTAATTCTCACTTTCTATTTTTTAACTCACCCACTTAAATAAAGACCCACTTAGCCTTTTATTTCCATAGTCACTTTTTCACTTTCTAATTCTTCATTGACTTCAATAAAGTCATCTTTAAATTAGAATGTAGCTTTACCCCTTATAGAGTCACTTTTAAATTAGAATGTAACTTTACCACTTATAAAGTCACTTTTAAATTAAATTGACTTTACCACTTATAAAGTCACTTTAGGAGAAAAGTAGAAAATAAATTTAGACATTTTTCCCTAAGCCAAAGAGGAAAGCCTTAGGGAACCACTTGTCCTCTGGTACCCAAATTTTAACACTCCCTCTTACCGAGAAAAGTGTTCCTCACCACTCCCATCGTGTCTCTGAAGTAGACATGCTTGCCCCATGGTAGGGCTTTGGTGAAAATGTCTGCTACCTGCTCATTTGTGGAAATGTACTCAAGCTTAACAGCTCCCTTTTGGACATATTCTCTAATGAAGTGATACTTGATCTCAATATGCTTTGACCTATCATGAAAAACTGGATTCTCCATGAGTTTTATGCAACTCTGATTATCACAGTAAATTACTGAAAGTCTCAATGCATGACCAAATAGACCAAACAACATCTTGTGAAGCCATATGGCCTCGCAACTAGCCAAACTAGCAGCCATATACTCTGCCTCAGCTGAGCTCAATTCAACTGACTATTGTTTTTGGCTGATCCACGACACAACTGCCGAACCCAACCCAAAACAATGCCCAAAAGTACTCTTCCTATCTGAAGCACAACCTACCCAATATGAATTCGTGTACCCGGCCAATCTCACTGCATCACCCTGTCTATAATTCAAACCAAAATCCACAGTCCCCTGCAAGTAACGAAGAATGTGTTTTGCAACCATCCAATGCACTCTCCTGGGCTCACACATGAACTGACTCATAGTGTTAACTGCAAAACATATATTTGGTCGAGTGTTGACCAAATACATCAAACAACCAATCGGCTGTCTGTATAGAGTAGGATCCATCAACTCGAAATCAGAAGCGTGAAGCTTCTTCCAGTTAGTGATCATAGGTATAGACATGGATTTGCAATCCTCCATGTGAAATTTGCTAAGAATATCCACAATGTACTTCCCTTGTCCCGCGAAAAAATGCCCCTCCTCCTGCCACACCTCCAATCCCAAAAAATAATGCATCAAGCCGATATCCTTCATCTCAAACTCTGAAGCAAGATCTCTCTTGCAGCCCTCAATGAATCTCTTTGCACCAATGATGATCAAGTCATCAACATACAACACCAGAATGAGAGGCTCCTCACCCATGTAATGCCCCACTTAAATCTTATCCTACAAACTTTGTTAATGTTTACATTATCTAAAAATATTGAGAAATATAGGTCTAATATAAAATTCATGATTTCCAAAACTCACTTGACAGTAGGGTTTTGCAGGGTTTAAAGAATTCACGAAATCTCGCACGCGATTTCTCAAATGGCCAAACAATTGGAAGACGAGGTGACGCAGAATGCCTCCACAAATCAGACCAACAAGAAGAAGAGGACGAAGCAAAGTTCAGCGGATTTGATAGACAATAATTCGGGTTGCGTAGATAGTCTTCCGTGGACCGAGTTGCATATGGACGATGGCTTCGACTTTCTGGTTGGTAGCAGCGAAGGAGGCTTTTTATCGTTGGAAGAAATAGATGAAGATGCATACAATTTGGGGCACTCTTTATCGAAGAAACAGAAACGTGCTATTGAAACTGATAAAACGTGAGGACAAGCCCAAGCAAGAGAGAAAGCAATCATCAAGGCTTCATCACATTAAAGGACAGAGGTAGCCCTAGGACCAAGGTCCTTGTGGCCTTAAGTCAAATTCTAGGCATGATTTCAAGCCATAGTCTTAGGCCGAAAACCTAATCAAGAAAAGCAAAGAAAGGCGAGGGGCATATAAACCCTGATTTGGAAGCGCGAGGAGCTAATCAAATAACCCACACAAAGCCAAGTCAAAAGAGTTGTAGTCCAGAGGTCTGAAATCAATTTAGGAGATCCAAAATTCAGAAGCATAGTGCATATATTATCTAACTAGTTGTTTGGAAAACATTTTGAAGTTGTTCTCTCACTTGAGTAAAGAAGCATCCAAGTTCGAGTTTACTGAAGGCTTTTCAAGCTAAGTTGAATGAAGAATTTCTTTTTATGATATAACTCTGCGGCCAGGGGAGTTTTGTCAATCTCAAGATAGGTCAAATTTTGCCTTAGAACAAGAAGTAATCTGTGGGTTTTCGCTGAAGTAATTTGGAGGTGATCCGAGCTCTGTTCAGATATCTTTCCGTGAAGGACTATAACCCGATGTCAACCCTCTTTCATGAAGTCTTTCGATCATTCTCAAGTCTAATTATGTGACTATTGAAAGGGTTTCTGAGGCCTGGTGTAAGGGTTTTCTGTGACAGACCTCTTAGCATTATTTGTCGAGACAAATTGAAGCAAGCAATCGACCTCTTTAAGGCAGCATCATCACTTTTGTTCAAGACTGATCACATAAGTGATGTTATGGTATACCAAATTCCACTAATACTGGAGGGATCTACTTTGACAACTAACAGATTGCACCATCCTGTATTCATATGCCAATCCATTTCATCTTACACAGATGCTACTACATTTGGTGGCTTTGATATTACATGTTAATTAGATGGATCTATACCACTACTCCCTTGTCCAAACCAAGATGATACATAGGAATTTGTATTTAGGTATTCTCATCCTTGTTTTGAATCATTGATACGTTGAGAGCCATAATAAAAGTTGTCTCACATCTATATTTTTGATGTATAATATTTGTGCATACTTGTCTCATTAGTTTGAGAATAAATCAATCTCTATAGAAATTTCCACAATGTCGGGGATTGAGTGGAGAGTTCTACTCACCCTATAATATTTAACTTCTAATTTATTAAATTTAAGACTCTTGAGGTTTAATTGATAGGTATGAATATGAGAGTTGGCATTTGACTATGCATAATGTGTCTTGGATGCTAATTCTATTTCATACTTCTATTTTAATATCAACCTTCAACCACTCCGAATCTGTAAGAGTATCATGATTAAATAACCTATTATTAAGATGGAATTATTCTAGCACCACGCAAATCGTAAGGGAATATAATAGTCTAGATAAGTTTCGATTTTCCAGTTTCATTTAATTTCTTTTTCCAACTCAGTCATGGATGGTAACATATGGGAAATTCATGCAAGATATTGGCTGAAAATTCATTGACCTGTTCATTCTCATGATTTGCTTTAATTCCTTCTTACTTAACCTATCTCGATTGTTTAATTCATCATTGAAAATGCCAATAAATTTTATGGTCCACTAGCACTACCTAAACATTATATTCTCTTTTGCATTGAAATTTTGAATCGAACCACAAACAAGACCTGTCATATGTAATCCCCTGTAAATTGGAGCTGCAAATGTAATACAACTATAGTGATTAGCTTTATTACGATCAATACAAACATAAATATTTTGTGCATAATCTGAAAATATTATTCCTATCTTAGTCAAATAAGCGAATTATTTCATTTCAGTATCTGCATGCTGAAGGGCCTTAGTCTTTTCAGCGTGCTTGAAACCCTTCATACAGTATAGGAGAGAAAGAAATTGTAGACAAATCCAAATTTTTTTTGCCAATACCGAATCTTCATTATCAGCTAAGAACCCAGTACAGCACACTGGATAGGAGGAATCACTTCACCCTCTTACTAGATAACTAGATTCACCAAGCAACTATCAAAGAAAAGGCTTTGAATTTTTGTACAGCAATGTTTGAGCATCAGTTGATTTATCCTTCACCATTGGGATGCCTCCTTTAAACCAGTCAAATTCTTCTAATTCTGTCCGGACCTTACTTAGGCTATAAGTAATAAATAGCTTCCTCAGCACAATCCTCAGTGAACAACATAGTTTATTTGCATAACATCTGGATTGTGTATTTCGGAATTCTGGCGGTTGTCAAGAAGCAAGACATTGCAGAGGCAATTGTCAGGCATTGAAAACAATATTGAAGAGGTCATAGATTGCACAATAAGGCAATTCATGTAGGATATTAAAAGAGATATAGACCCGAGGGAGATTGTCTGGCCTGTTTCGATTCCAACAGATTCCGAATACATACATTACATTTAACACCGGGAATATCTCATTTGTTGAAGGTGCGGAAAATGTAGTGACAGTGATTTTGCTTCCACCCAATAGACCCAGTGGCCAAAAATTTCTACAGATCTGGAAATGGGGCAAATGGTTCCACTCAGGTTTTAGGTAAATATTGGTTTCCCTGAGGTGTTGCCATAGCAAGGGACTGTTTCAGCGAAATATGGTTGGTTATATATACAAATGTCAATAAATAGGTAAGTTGTTTTTTAAACTAATTTATTCATGGGTTTTATAAATTGATAAAAAGCTTTAAAAAAAATTCTAGTTAATGGATAGTCAGTTTGTGGCAAGACTTTTCACGGGTTATCCGAGCTCCGACTTCGCATGCCTTCGTATGCCTCATTGGAATTGGCTTTGGCATTATAGCTTTCCCAACATCCACCATAAGCCTTCTACCCATGGTTGCAGAGTGTAGCGAGTCTGAACTCATATAAACATAAAACAGAGTATATAAACAAAACAGGTCGTTAGGCATTGAAAATTTTCAGAAAACATGGGATATAAACAGAAAATACTCCAACATTTTTATATTCAGTAGATTTTTTAGTATTCTCATGTTTTTTATTGAAATTTTAAGCTCCTTAACTAATGAAATGAGAAATTGAGAAATAAATAAGTAGGCAGTAGTAGTATTCACGGCCCTGGAACTAGTGTTCCATAATTGCCTATCTCCTCTGACCAACAATTGTCCTGATTACCATCCTTATCCTTTTCACCTCGTGTGATTCGATCCCAGACTGCAAAAGAGTTTGAAAAAAAATGACTAATTAAAGAATATTCAGCTGAACAGGTACACCTACTCATATGATATATCATATGAGAAAAAGGTCTTCCACAATTTTTTTTCGATTATATATATTTTTTTCCTTCTATTCCTGTTAGTGAAATAAAATCCGATAAGCATTAGGGTATTTCCATGTTTTGATTGAATTATAGCGCTCTGCTAATTTCAGGAAATGAAAATCCCCAACATTATAGTCCTGTTTATTTCAGGAAATGAAAATCCCCAAACAAAGAGGAGAGATGTCTTGGAAGTAGCATTCGATAATTGTCCAACCTAGACCCCAACAAATTTCATGATGACTCTCTTCCCATCTCCCAGGCCACAAAAGAGCCTGCTCATCAAAGGGCACAAAGTTCTCCTCCTCCAAGATGATTTGATTGTCATCTAGAGGACAGGCAGACATTACAGTCGATGTGAACAGGAATAGTTTCCAGGAAAATAGCTTGCCTGTAGTTAACATTTCTCAAGTTAGGAAATATCACAGCCAGTTTTTCAAATATTATATTAATGTTTGCAAGATCCTAAATCTATATCCTTTTTGTGCCATCGCCTATCCCAAAACCTTCAGGCATGTACCATCATTCATGGATGGTTTCGACTTTCTCTTAAACCCTGCTATTGCTGATGTTTCTTCTTCTCAGTCATAGCATTTTAGCTAACTTAGTCATTGCATTAGAGTTGGAGATCACAAACTAACGAGATCAAATGACAAATCCAAGAGTGGTTGTATCAAGTGTTCCTCCCTGTGCCTAGTTACTCTCGTTGGAGGAAATAATGATGTTCTAGGGTTCTTCACGTTGACTTGCCAAGCAATAAATAGGAACCATTTTTAATATTCATAATCTTTTTATATGTAAAAAGGAAACTAATTACTTGGGGAGAATGTTGTCAGTAAGAACACATTAAAGACATAGATACTTGGATAAAATTATATCTAAATGAGTAGTGAATCATTCAGGATTCAATTGCAACTACCTCGTTGATGGGCATAATAGATGCTAATTCCAACTATAACTTGATGGTTTTATCATTATTCTTCAAAGGCATCTTCATATTTACTAAAATGTAGACTAGAATATTTGTAGACTCTTTTCAATCATTCATTGTATGCCATTTAGACAAATTGTACTTTTGTTACTAGAAGTCATTAAGCATTTGGCTTTTTCACCTTTACCTATACATCTCTTTTGACATTTACGAGTCATTTAGGATTTGGATTTTTGATAAGAGTAAGTGATGATTTTCCTTGATTACTCCTGAGAGTGGCTCGGACTGAGATAGTGACACTCCCATTGTTGGTCCTGATGTGTTTTTTACAGCGGATGAATGTAAATGACCAATCAACGATATTAACTTCTTGATGTTTCAAATGTGAATTATTAGGGGTTTCGCTGAGGGTTTCTACGTAATGGTATTGTTTAATTTAAAAATAAATAAACATAAAATAAACACTTATGACTATCATATATATGAGTCAGCTGAGAGGGACAAGTCCTAGAATGGATTAATAAGTCTTAGATATCGTGCAGATTTTGAGGATATCAAAATGGTGAGGACGCGAAGGAACCAAGGACCTGGGGAGTCTTCGCAAGGACCTCCTTCGAATAACCCATTACCTTCGCCAAAATTGACTCTCATCCTGCGTTCCCTGGAAGCAATTAATGAAACCCTAAGAGGACGCCAAACAAATGAAATGGAAGGGGAACACCCTTCATCAGGGTTAGGGAACCCCGAGGGATCTAGAGACTATGATAGGAGACCTCCAGTGGAGGACATTACGAGGGAGCTCCAGAAGATTAAGCTCCCAGAGTTTGCAGGGGGTCGTGCCAGTGAGTGTGCAGAAGCCTGGTTAGAGGGGATGGGAAGGTGTTTTGCACTAAGGGATTACATTTCCAATTCCAAAGCCAAAATAGCAATATTCCAACTCAGAGATAGTGCTCTGAATTGGTGGGGTAACTTGGAGCGTCAACTACACCTCACTCCAGACACAGTTGGGAATTATTTGAGGAGACGTTCAGGAAGAAGTACCTGCCAGCATATTATGAAGAACAGCAGGTAGGAGCCTTCCATGCCCTGATACAGGGAGGTCGTACTGTAGAAGAATATGAAATCCAATTTATGGAATTGGTCAAGTATGTCTCATACATGGATACTGACTAGCGCCAAGCAGATCGTTTTATGTATGGATTGAGACCTAAGATTAGGGCAATGGTGCGGATGTGGAAAACCATCCTCAGTGGCAGAAGCTGTAGAACAGGCTCGTTATGTCGAAGAACACCTAGACTTAAAGGGTGAAGGCAGAGCCATCTTTCCACGTCAAACAGGGTTTATGGGAAATGCCCCTCGTACCTTCCCAAGGAGAGGAAGTCGGAGGCCCCCACCATATGGAAACAGGGTTATACCTACAACACCAACAATAGGGATTTCAATGGTTTCTAGTGCAGCTTCACCCACAGCTTCAAGGGCACGTACAAATCAAAGTCATGGACGAGGAACAACAAGTGGGGGTAGGGGTTCCAGGGAAGAAACTCTTTCCAAGGAGCTCCACCTCATTCAGTTCCAGTTCCAACACGCATCACTTGTTGGGGATGCGGAGGACCTCATTATCAGCGAGACTACCCTAAGTTTCGATCCGGTAACAAAAAAAGAGAGGGAAAAGAACCAATGGGGAGAACAGGTAGCCACCACCGAATCTATGCAGCAGTTGACAATCAGCAAGTCGAACACCAGTCTGCCGTGGTAGAAACCTCAGGTATGATAAACAAAGTAAAAGTTAAAATTTTGTTTGACTCTGGTGCTACAGATAGTTTCATTTCACCAGTTGCATTAGAAAAATGTGGGTTGGCAGCCTATGAGCACGATGACTTTAAACAAGTTGAGATGGCTTCTGGAAGAAAACAAGCAGTAGGGCCTAGTGTAGACCAATGTCAGGTAAACCTCAGGGTGTGTATGACTAAGTTGAAGGCATACGTCACAGAATTGGGAACGTATGATGTAATTGTTGGAATGGACTGGCTAGAAGCTCA
>APFE030898495.1:0-14719 GCA_000404065.3 Pinus taeda
CCCCGCTGGACCCTCCAACCTCCTCGTAACAACTTAAGCTTAATATGGGGTGGGCCCAGATCACCTTCAGTGGACCCGGCCCACATCCCAACTCCACATGCCATATTAAGGGAGGCTGGTGGGAGTTAAACCCATGGCCCGTAGGAGGGCTAGCCCCACCCATGTGAGGGGCCCATGAACCATATTACCAACAACCACGCGCCTCCAAAACATTAATGCACCGACCATTCCAAAAAAACAATGCCCCTTTCAAATTTATTGCGGAGGTTATGGGGGAGGGCTACCCAATGCGGACCCAATCCCCTAAGGCAACACACATGTGGATTTTTAAAACACTAAAAGTTTTAAAATGGAGGAGGCGAGGTTTGACCACCCAACCTCCTCCACAAAATTCAGAGATTTTAACAGTTACACCAAATGGTCATTTTGTTGATAAATAAGCCCATAAAATTTATATAAACCTATCATTCGTTTAGTGCGCCTAGGATGGAGGAACAAGGAGTGCGCACAAAAATCAAGGTGAATTTTTAATTAATTTATTGACAGGTGGAACCATGAACCTGAGAAAAAAAGCAGGCATAACCATGATTGGGCAAAATTCTCAAGAGGGTGAAATTTTTGCAGTGTCCAAATTGGACAAATTTTTTGTCGATCCTACACATCTCAGTGACACGAACCTGATGGCGTAGTTAGAATTTTGATCTAAGCAACAGATTTGTAGAGGATCCAGAGGAGGGAATATTTGAGGAATCTAGGGGGAATCTAAAATATTCCTTAAGCCCCCAAATTTCCACTTTCTCAAAATTCAGAAATTTTGACAAACGATTTTGCATTATTCAACACCATAAATTTAATGGTGTCTTCAAATTTTCCATTTGCTCATTTCATTTTTCGGCCCCTTTTCTAAGTGAAGTGTAAGGTTTAGCTTTCGACGTGCAAGTAGTCATTCCATGAGATTCAATGTCACGAGATTTATGGTACGACCAGCTTCAGCAGTTTGACATCCTTTTCTTCAGAGGGTCGCAGGATGTGAGCTATATGCAGTGTGTTCATCTACTTATTTTTCTATGCATTGTGATGCACGGATCCTTGTTTGGTGTTTGATGTGGGATCTTGTTTCTTACTTGTTTTCATGATTCCTGCTTGATGTGATGTGGAATCATTTGTGGGATGTACTTGTTTTCATTATTTGTCATGTTTTATTTGAGATCCCTTTGTCATCATGCCGATGGGATATTCATGTTGTTGCCATGTATGTTTTCATTGAGATCCCTTTTATGCCATGTTGGTGGGATGCTCATCATCATCATACATGAGTTTAGGTCATACTGATAGGAGTCCTTTTGGAATGAGAGTACCTGCAACAGAACATCTTTTGGAGCCACTCTTGCGTGAGGGCATTTTCCTTGTATGATAACGACGTCACCTCTTATGTAAATCATCACTATTGATAGCACTTAATGCAATGGCCTACACCATCCTGACATCAGGGCCCGGAGACGTAGTCCGTCTTGGATGAACTCCATTATCAACGGCTTATGTTTTCATGTGTTATGAATGTCATGTTCCTCTTCTTTACAACATGCAGATGTATTCATTTATGTTCTTTTAAAAATTCAATTTAACACATCATGGAAGTAAAAGGTCTTGGAAGGGTCCTTTGTCACACCTGGACCTGGATCAACTATAGTCATAGAAATGTACTTAACAAGTATATTAGCCAGTCTCTAGTTATAGGTGGATTTGTCAAGGGAATTGAAGTCCCTTGAGAGATGGCGTGGATGTGTTCAGTTGCAAGCAAAGTTCTTGGCACAATAAGGTAAGGTAATTGGTGTATTTTTATATTTATTTATGCATTGATAGTTATTTGTTTATGGCAATATGATGTAGGAGATTACATGGTGAAGAGACTACCAGAAAATCTTGAAGAAGGATAGGGTTGAGATTTCCTTGGAGGCACTAGGAACCATTGGGACTGAGTCATGGTGTTTGTTGTCAGTCTTGTAATTTTGGTATTTCATGATTTGTTGTGTTTGATTGGCAGCTATGTTTAAGTCTTGTGTATGGCCATACCACTTTGTTTGTAGAGTCACATTATTGGTTTTCATGGTTTTATTCTTGTTCGTTTCTTATCCTTGCATTTTAAGTTTTGAGTCTTTGGAATTGGATGGGAAAGAGGAAAGTTAATGGAGCTCGGGGAGAGTTGTGTGGCACCCAATAGGTAATTTAAGATTTAGATGAAGCTTGGTGCATGAGTAAGCACAATGGAAGGTAAGACTATGACATTCAGTAGGACTGGCTGGGTCCATTGTCGTAAATGGATGGTGGTAGTACAAACATTAGAAGGGTAACCAAAAAAGGTAAAGTAAATGGACCTGAGGTGTCAGATGATTTGAACAAGTTGGGAATGGTGGTTCTCAATGTTGTGCATGTTGTGCACAAATAGGGAATTTCTCTTAACCTGGACCTTATGTTATCTGGTAATTATGTTATGATCATGATTATGTTGATGTTTATATATGTATACATGTATGTGTCTATGTCACTATATGACAAGGTTGTTAGGGATCGTTCGTGTGGAGGAATGATTTCTTATGCAAGTGAATGGCATGAAGAGATTCCCAGTTCACGAGGAATCAAGTGGGAAGAGTAGCCTCAAACATCTATGAGGTCAGTATGATATTTCTATGAGTTTCTATTATGTGATTGTATTATGTCTATGTTATGGACATGTTATATTGAGGGATACATCAACAAAATGAAAGAAGTGTGGTTTGCAGCATGATAGAATAAGCATGGATAAGACACTAGAAGAAAAGTTTCTTGTAAAGATAGTTTGGTACTATTGTTGTGTAGATGTTGTATATGTTGTACATGTTGCATCTGTGATGTTGTGCACATGTTGTGTTGTGTATATATAGTCTGTGTACATGTTGTTTATGCAATGTTATCTATAGGGTGATACAGATAGTGTTGTGTGAATGTTGCATATGCAGTGCTAGGTATAGACGGTGCTATGTATATGATGGATGTGTGGTGTTGTGTGCATATGGCGTCGTGCACATGTTAGATATGCAGTGTTATGTATGATTCTATGTACATGTTGTATATGCAGTGCTATATAAATATGCCATTGTGTGCACATTGTACATATGGTGCTATGTACATATGGTGTTGTGTCCATGATTGTACAAGTGTTGTTGTAAGCATGTGGTGTCGTGTACATGTGGTACAAGTTGCGTTGTGTACAAGTGATGATGTGTACATTTCATGGATGTGGCATTGTGTAAATGTCGTGCCATGTATGCATCTGGTATTGTGTACATGTGGTATTGTGTACACGTTGTACAGGTGGTATGATGTACATGTGGCATTATGTACACATTGTGTAGGTGGTTCTGTGTACAAGTGATGTTGAGCACACATTATGCAGGTGGTGCTTTGTACAAGTGGTATTGTGTACATGTTGTACATACGGTACTAGTGTACATGTGGTATTGTGTGTGTGTGTGTCATACAAGTTGTGTTTTGTACATGTGGTACTATGTATGTGCATGTTATAGCTGTGGTATTGTGACATGCATACTTGTTGTGTTGTACTCTGTGTAGTACATGTATTTTGTTGTGTTGTACGCTAGGGGTAGGTACATGTATTGTGTGGTGTTTTACATCAGGTATAGATGTATGGGTTGTGTTGTATAACGGGTGTATGTGTATGCATTTGTGGTGTCACACATTACGTGGGGATGCATGTCTTGTGATGTACATTGTGTACATATACGTGTTGTGTTGTGTTGTACACCGGGTGCAGGCGTATGTATTGTGTTGTGTTGTACTATGGGTGTAGGTGTATGTGTTGTATGTCAAGTGTTGAATGTATTGCATGGTGTGGTATGATGTGTGTTGTTGTATGTGTAGTATGTACACTATGTGTGTGTGCACGTAGTTGGGGAGAAGGCACTGGGTGTTTTTCAAGTGCTACAACCGATCTGGAGTGTGTATGGAATAAAGACAAAGGTTGAAGCTAAGGATTGATTAAAGGATAAGTATCAACATTTTATTTCAGTTTTATCATGCATGTGATTTAGGATTATTGTATATAATGATTAAATGTGATCTATGATTCTGGTTTATGGTCATTACATGTGATCTATGATTTTGATCTATGATAGTTGCGATTTGAGTTGACCTAATGTGGTATGTTTATACATGATGATTTGATCAAAGATGTTAGTTTGACTTGTTGTGACAGGAAGTAAACAAGATTGCAAGTGTACCTTATTGACGAGCCACCAATGAGGTATGATTTGAATTTGTTTCAATTTATTTTGAATCTAATTGAAACTATGTGCTTGGTATAGGAATGCACTAACATGCCCAGTTGGGTGGTTGAAACTAAATGCAAGAATTAGCATAGACAACAAAAGAAATCATAACATGCAATACTATACTGGTAGAGCACTTCAGGAGCAGGGCCATTGTCAGACACCGGTACCCAATAGTGTCAATTGATTTCCATGAGCATGTTATGACTGGTATGATGGTTTGAGGTAGGTATGTGTATTGTTTTTGTATCTTCCAATGCAAGGAATCCTTGCCAAGGGATGGACTACCTGAGATGGCGGTGCTAGCAGAACTTGGAAGGTGAGTGACTACAGGCAAGGGGATAACTAGATTTCCCGAGGGACTATGTAGTAGAGAAGGGAAGGTTGAGGATGGCTTTCTTTGGTCATTAGCATTGCCAAATGGATTCGCATGAACATTGGGAGTGCAACCTAGAACAATGAGTCAGTAGCTGTTCACTGAGAGGATAAGTGCCATAGGATTATAACGCTAGACATTGGATGCATATTTGACTTTGCAGTGGATTCTGGACTTCCTGGTTAGGAGGTGAATCCTAATATTACTTTGAGGGTGGAGGTGTGAGCCTCTGGATTGTCTTGTTGCGGATGCGTGCATCATATATTTTTATTTACTGGTCGAGAAAATGTGCATATGTGTGTATTATTGTAAATATTATATCGAGCTAGATTTATAAAGCTCCATAGATAGTATGGTTATTTTCTGGTTGAAGAAAATGTGTATGTGTATATGTGGTTATTGTAAATATCATAATGATTTATGTTATAAAGCTCCAGTAAATGGTATGATTGTCATGTTTTAGTAGTGGTAATTCTAAATGCTGCAACAAGCTTTGTTATAAAGCTCCATGGGTGATATGTCTTGTATTCAATAGTCTTATTAGTTATAGGTGTCATTGAACATTGAGGACGGTCTTCCCCCAAGGGGGAGGGTTCTGTAACAACCTTGGTGAAAAATCATGTAAAAATATATAAGGCCACAAATGATGGGATACATATTCTAGGATGAATGGTGGGGGAAACATCCTAGTGGGTGTTGATTTAGTTTATTATGGCTAAGGAAATTGGCAAAGGCAATGGCTAAGGCTTTGGAAAGGAAAAATGGAATTTTTGGCACATTCATTTATGAAAATAAAGGAAATTAGGATAAAAGGAGATGAAAGGTAATAGGTTGCATGTGAGCAATAAAATGGCGTTAAATAATGGAAATGAAGAAAATAGAGGCCTCATTCACAAAGAGGCTTCTGAGGATCAGTTGGTAAGATTTTGACAGGTTTTGGTGGAGCTATCTTCTATTCTCTCTCTCATACTCTTGAATACTTAGATTTTTCTTGGAGAACTCTTGGAGGTCGTGGCATACTTGGATTTTTGATCAAGAAGGAAGAGGAAGAATAGGAAATCACAAGAGGGAATCAACATCAGTAACTATAGTAGTTTTTCTTGCAAGTAGAAAATTTCATGTCTGTTTTCTTCACTAGTTTTGGCATGCATGCCACATGCATGTGGTTTCTTGGTTATGACCTGTCACTGGCTTGGAGGATTGCCTAGATTGATAGTGGATTTGCCTAGCCTTTCCATTTCTTGGATAGCCATGGTGATTGTGGGTATACTTTCATTGTTTGTTTTTGGTTGGTTCTCATGTTTCCTTAGCTTGGGTTGAGTTATTAGTTCGTGGAAGCCTTGCTTGGAAAAACACTATGGAAGCCCTGTAACAACCTCGGTTGAGTTACCAGTCTTGGAAGCCTTATTTGGAAAAACATTGTGGAAGCCCTTGGTGGGTTGAGTTACTAGTCCTAGAGGCCTTTGTTGGACAAACACTTTTGAAGCTCGACGACAATTGTGGGTTGAGTTACTAGTCTTGTAAGTCTTGGTTGGAGAAAATGGTCTGGAATCCATGGAATTCTTGGCTGGAAACCAACCTGATGATGGTTTTGCGATGTCCGACCATGAGGTGAAATCACTGTTTGATGGGTTGATGTGTATATCATCTAGAAGCCCTGGATGAGTTTTGATTGATGTGTTCTATGAGATTCCACATTCAAGCTTGGAATATGGCATGAGGGTGAATGGCTAAAGAGAGATTTGGCTCAGCCATTCTACAGTCTGGTGGAACGTGGAAATCCCATCCCAGGTTTGGATTTTTCATCATCATTGAAAGGTTATTTATCCTAGTATTTTTATGAGTATTATGATGGATTCTATGTAGTTTATATGCATGTGATTTGATTGATATTTTTGTCCCTAGTATGTTGGTTATGTATATGTTTTATGACAACAACTATGTATGGATCTCATCAAGTTTTTACTTGTAAATGAATGAAAAATGTATATATAACATAATGGATGGATTTGAAGTTAAAATGATAAGGAAACAATGCTTCATGGCGAATCTTAGATAAGTATGAGACCCCTATGCTCATATCTATTATTTACACATGTAGGTTGCATATTTACTAAGTGTTTGACAAAATGTCTGTCATGGTTAGGCTTCGTTAGGTAAATCCCTTGATCAAGTTTTGTGTTAAAGGCTTTTCTTTGGTGTAATTTATTGTCTCGGAAAGTTTGATCAATTTCTAGGCATTGGTTTGGAGACTAGCCCTAAAAGAGTGGCTTAAATCTCGGAGTCTCTGGCACAAAATTGCATAAAAAGGATTGAAGTTTCTCCCTTGCAGGCATTGTGGGAGTGACTATATGGTTCCAATCACATGCATGTCTTGTCATGGGAGTAGCTTTGGGTTTAGTTCATTGAAATTCTAAGTTAACTCACAGATTGGGCAACTAGAGTGTTGGATTAGCTCTCGGGGGTCCTGATCCACCTAAGGGAAGTATGCAAAGTCTTCTTTTGTTGACTCCATTTCCTTAAGGTTACCTAGGAGGTTAAGTCTCATCATAGTCGCCTTTCATCACATGTTTACCATAGCTGGTCAGTTGCTTGGGTAGATGTGGGAGGAGGGTGTTACAATGGGCCTGGTTAGACCAATAGGACTACGTTAATTTGACATACAGGGTGAGCAACCAGAAGCTCTCGTGGTACAAAACTCCAATGTAGTTGAGGCCTTAATTGAGCTCAAGCATAACTTGGACAGGTTGACTCTAGATATCCTAGATGTTGGGATTGATGATTTTCCTCTCTATACCAGAGGAATACCATGGGATTTCCTAGGTCAATTAGTCGCTTCTTAGGACAAGTAGCTCGCGCCATCATCTGCTACCATGATCATCATGCTTGTTTGTTAGTCATAGGGCTAGATTTTGAATTTTTATATATCGAGATGTTCAGATAATAAAGTCCACAAGGCCTCATATTCCTTCGATGTCATTTTATAAAGACACACTTTTTACATACATTTTGTCTAATGGAAACTACTACTATTATCTCAATTTATCTTATAAAATATGTGGATGGACATTGTTTTTCTTTCTTACAGATATTACAAATGCTGATTTAACACCTAATTAGCCAATGCATCAGTTAATGTGTTTAAATGTCTTGGAATATGTTGATATTATATGTAATCAAATTCTTTTTCAAAGAGACAAACCTAAAAAACATTCTTAACATTATGGAACTTCTTATTGAATAGACATTGTTTAAGTATAATACTACTAGTAGAGAATATAACCTAATGATCAATCAATGAATACCAAATGAAATGGCATTAGATAATAGCTAAATAACTGCACTATATTCTGTGATTTCATTCATTGTTTGACCAAGGCATATTCCATGAATACTAACTAACTTATCAGTAGGTGAACAAATAGCCCAGGTTACGAAAAAAAATCTGAGTACTACGACTAGCGCCATCGCCAAAGCCAATGTAAGTTTGAGTGAGCATCAACATCTACAAATCAGGTGTAACACAAGGTAAGTAAGAGAAGTAGTAGAAAATCATAAAAATATTCTAAAATTTCCACACACACACACAAACAAAAATATGATACAACAATGTACAAAGTCCTCAGAGAGTCAATTAAGCATAGTATTTCTTTAGGTAGAGACCATTTATGGGCTTTCATAAAGAAATGTTGTCATATTCAACTGGCTCATAAGCCCCTTTTTCCAGTACATGTTTTACAATATAAGGACAATGCCACATGGCATCGAATTTACCATCACCTAACTTATCGTGCACTTGATCATAAACCAAGACTAGGTAACCTTCTGAATATAAGCAAGGATTTAAATTTTGATCAAAATGTGCATTAACTCATTTCGTATGAGCCTCACTAGCTAATGCAGCATCACGACGAGTCTCATCTAATCGTGCTAAGTATAAAAAACCTTCCTCCTCTGCAGAAGTGGGTGGTAATAATTTGATTGCATTCTTTAATGACGGTATTTCACATTCAATAGGAAATATTTCTTCCAGACTTTAAATCAGTTGGAAGGGTGTAAAACTAGTTGAATTTTTCGCTGAGGTATGGTATGCCCACAAGGTAGGAAAAAGAATTAGATGCCAATTTCATTTATGAATTTCGACAATATATTTAATCATAGTAGTCAAAACCTTGTTTACAACCTCTACTTGAACATTTTCTTGTGGGTAATATGGAGTGGAACCATCATGGTGCAAGCCTAGCTTCATAGTAAGTTTGGTCATCATAAAATTTCAAAGAGGCTACCATGGTTCGTGACGATGGCTTTTGGAACACCGAACCAAGAAATCACATGATTGAATATGAAAAATAGCTATAATTTTTCCATCATTGTTATATGTAGGGATCACCTCAACCCATTTTGTAAAATAACCCACTATTAGGATAATGAACCCTTGCCACACACCGAGTGAGGGTTACATGTAAGAAAATTGATGCCCCATTTTGAGAATGGACCGACAACAATGATTGGGTGAAGATGATTTGGAGGTGAACTCATTTTGCGATCGTAAATTTGGGAATCGTGGCATTTCTAGACCATAGTTAAATCATTTTTGAACATCGAAGGCCAAAAATATCCCACACACATTTTTTTTTGGGTAGTGGCATACCCTAACATATGACTACCACAAGATCTAGAATGGCATTCATTCAATTATTTTCCAACTTATTCATGACTGAAACATCATCTAAATATGGAATAAACACCAAAACGATAAACTGTATTATGAATAACAGTGTATTGTTGGGATTGGTACCGAATACGACAACAACCGGTTTGAGTTAATTATGGCTGAAAATTTTGGGTCCGAAGATACACGATAATATCTCCATAGCAAGGGTCTAAAGTAATGATAAGAAAAAGGGATTCATCTTGAAGAGAATCCCCTGCCATGGTTTTCATCTCAATATAGGGAAAGTCATATAACAATTAGACCAACATCGTTGATTTCTTGGACTTAGATTTTATGAATTCTAAATCAAATTATTGTAGGATAACTATCCATTTAGAATATCCCCCGCCCCAAAAGAAGAAGTCTCGTAAGAATATAAACCACAGGTTTTTAGTTTGAAATCATTGTATTTTTACATAACAGAATGTAGTAATGAAATATTTGGACAACTTGAATGACTGCTAAGGCAAATTTCTCCACATGTGCATATTTTATCTCAACTTTCATAAGATTTCTACTCAAATAATATATCACATGTTCACCATTCAACTCATCTCCCTAAACTAAAACCATGCCAATGGTGACATTTAATGGAGCTAAATACAAAAATTACTCTCAATGATAATCAGGTGGATACAACAACGATGTATCAGTCAACACGTGTTTCAGTGCATCAAAAGATTTTGGAGAAACTTCATCCCATGTAAATGATATGCCCTTTTTCAATAGTAGAGTAAAACCTTTAGTTAGCTAAGTATAGTTATGTATGAATCAACATAAAAATTTCACTTTCCCTTGCAGACTTGGGAGTTGGCGCAAACTGGAAGGAGGAGGAAAATTTAAAATAGCCTCTACCTTAAGGGGATTGAAACAAATCCCTTCCTTTGATATGACAAATCCTAGTAATCAACCAGATTGTACACAAAAAACACATTTGTGAGGATTCAAGTGAATATTATAGTGTTGACACCTATTTAAGTTAGCTCTCAAATGCATTGGACAATCTTCCTGTTTTAGTGAATGAGATGGTAAATCATCCAAATAGGGTTGTGCAATATGCTTGATATCATGAAATGTGTAAGACATGGCATGTTGAAAGGTTATGCCAACATTTTTTAATTGAAATGGGATTTTCCGGTAATAAAAAGTTTCCCATGGACAAATGAAAGCGGTTTTATGTTGATCAACAAGGAGTGTGTTTGTTTGGTTGTAGCCAGAAAGTCCAACCATAAAAGAAAATATTTCATTATCAGCACAATCATCAATGATTTGGTTGATATAAGATATAGGATAGTTGTCTTTGGGACAAGCCTTATTAATATCCCTATAATATATGCAGACTCTGATGGTCCCTTTCTTTTTGTTAACATGAAGAATATTGCAAACCCAATCAGTCAAGGGAACTAGATAGATAAAACTTGCTTTAAGCAATTTTTCAACCTTATCTTTGATATCAACAACCTTTTGTGGATGCACCAGACATATTTTTTGTCTAATAGGTTTAGCATCCGAGTAAGTCTTAATTTCATGAACAACAATACTTGTGTCAAGTCCTGGCATTTCCTCATAAGACTAGGAAAAAATGTCACGAAATTCTTGAAATAGGGCTTTAAACATTTGAATTTATTCAAGTCAGCACACAACACCTATGTGAATGCCCTAGATAATTCCATATTTGACTCAAATCTTAATTGGAATGGTTGTAGATATATTTCCCAAATCATTTTCCGATTTAGAATGAAGAATTGACATAGGGCATTTAGGATTATCTACGATCCCAAGCGAAAATATAGTAGAAAAATCATTTTTGATTTTATCAAGGTTAGGAAGAAAAGATGAACAATGATGATATTCATCCCATTGGATTTCATCCAAAGTCATAATCTCCATAATACTTTCATTGGTTCAAAACATATTATCTAAAGGATTAGGGAGTGATATTAGTTCTAACCAAGATAATTGCGAATAATCATCAGTGATCACATTCACTAGATCAATTTCAAAGGGTGGTGGGTCAAAAACTGTTTGAACTTCCTGATAAGGTGATTTGAGTGGGCTTAAAGGCATCCCATTTCCTTACAAGCTCAATCAATATTCTAAAGGCACAACCTAAGGATTAGAAGATTCCATAGTGCTTGATGAGGTCATGTGAACTTGGGAAACATCAGAAGGAAATCTCTGTGGGGAGTGAAAATTTTTCCATTAGTGATGAATCCTTAAGAAAGCCAACACCAATATCTTCATAGTGAGTAATAATTTTCCCCACAAAAGATACACTGCCTGTAGATTTAGAGTCGTAAGTATAGTAAGATAACTGGTCTATTTTTACTATTTTCCCTTAATGAGTAAATAGTATCATGTAGAAAAGTGATTAGACCACTACATGCATAACATAGGTCCAACTTCGACATAGTAACAGGTTGTAATCAAGTTGGGCATCAACAAATTCAACTTCAGTTGCGACCATCTTAACTTCTAACTCTATTAGTAGATCATTGAAGATCCCATAAGGATTGAAACCTCTTCCATCAAAGGATTCCAAAGTGGTAGGAGATTTATTGTGAGTTGGATAACCCAAAACTTTCTAACAAGTAATAGAGATGATACACATAGAGGCTCCTTCGTCAATTAATGTATGAAACACTCATTTGGTATTGACAAAAAATGGTAATTGGAACTCCAGCTAATGTGGGAGTCTAGTTATATGACTTTCATGATCAAATATGTTAATATTAGACTACTAAGGATCAATTTTTCCAATACCTGAAAAAAAACTAAATTTCTTTTTACTAGACATGTTTGCAGCACTTCAAGAGCTAACATTACTAAAGGAGGCATTGCCAGATCATCAACAATGTTATAGTTCTTAGCAGTTCTAGAGTGTGCGTTGAAAGCTAATTTTTGAACAACACCTTTAAGGGGCAGTCGAATCATCATGTCAGGGTTTGGTTTCTCAATCCCTAATTGTTAAAAAGGAGAAGGAATAGAAGTGGAAGGTTTACTAGATGGACTAAAATCATTTCGATTTACTACAAGACCCTTAGATCCATAATCTTTTGATCTTGTTTCTACCATAACTTTTGATGACATCATCATGATATCCACCTATTTGGAAGAAGAATATGGATTATATGAAACCATTTTACTAGTAATCTTGAGAAGGAAAAGGATCCTTCAAAACAACAAGAGTTTGAAAACCTTTTATGAATTTGGTAACCTCCACCTGACGTGGGCATTATTTCATATAATGATCTTCATTACAGATTAGACAAGGATAACAAGATTTCCTTTTCTCATCAGTAGGTTCATTTTTAGTTGGTTTCCCTTTTTGAGAAGTGTTATGCTTTGTTTTACCTTTCCCCTTCTTTTTACCTCTGGATGGTTGATTCTTTTCAGTAGATGATTTTACGACATTAATTTCAGAAGTAGCTCTTAGAGAAAGCTTTTCACTAGGTGAATCTTGCATAGGCAAAGTATCATTGTGTTTAGAATGATAGCTGACATAACCAATTACACCATCAGTGGTGCTAGATTCTGTAGGAGTTGAGTGTGTTTGATATGAGATTGTTGGGCAAGGTAGATTTGGGATTTTCTTGTACAAGGTGTGAGATTGTGTATAGACAAGGTCTAGGTATTGGGCACAACCAATTACCTGCTCTTCCATTACACCACCTCCTTTAGCAACATCCTCATTAATATCAAGAATTAACGATTTTGTGAACCATTTAGCCAAAATGTCATGTGGAATATAAACTTTGACTGAATGATGCCAATGTCTCCATTCATGCATATGATCTGAAATGTAAGTAGATGTCGATTGTTTTAGGGAAGTCAAAAGTTCAGTACCTATATCCTATCCAATTGATAGATAAAAAAGTGTCAAAACTTTGTTTTTAAAGAGTTGAAACTATGAAATAAGTGCGAGGTAACTCAATGTACCATTTTTCTATCGAACCAGGTAAAGGTAATTGGAAAATGCATAATCTAATAGAATAATCGATCAATGAATTCGAAGCGCACCAAATATGATATGTAATAATGTGATTTGATGGGTCCTCTCCTAATTTACCTTCAAACATTAGTATATTACTTGGTAACTTAGTAGGAATTTCCAGCTAAAATGGATAATAATAGATAGGATAATTTGTCAACCAAGATAAATCTGGAAAATCTAAAGTTGTGATGAACAATAACTATCAGTTGAAGTCTTGTTGTGGATTTTGATAACCCTAAGGGTTAAGTCCAACCCCTGGAGGAGGATACCTAGGATATCTTGGAATAGCTCGTGCGGTTGGTATTTCCATTCCTCCAAGGCAACCAGGATGAGCCATACTAGGTTGTAGTTTAAATGGAATTTGAAAAGTATGACCAAGATATGGTTGAATCTAGAAAGGTGGACTCTGAACCATTTGATCCAAGTATTATTTCCCTTGTAAAGGTTGACCTTGAAGAAATTGACTTTGAACAAGTTGGCCTTGGAAAACTTAACCTTGAAAAGGTTGGCTTTGAAAAGATTGACCTTGATATGATGTTTTCATTAACCCTATAGTAGGTTTTCTAATAGGAATCTGTGTGGTAGACTAGAAACTATGACTAGTTTGATAAGTAGATGCTTGAGGGATAGCCTGTGCAGGTTGTTGAAGTAACTTGGACAGGCATTTGTGATACCCCTACGATAGGTGCTTGAGGTGAAGTTGGAACTTGTTGCTGAATAGATGTTTGAATAATAGACTGAACATGTGTTTGAGTATGACCCTAAACAGGTTCTTGAACTGCTTGTTGAACAGGTGTTTGTGGAATTCCTTGGACAGGTTGTTCGATAGGTGTTTGTGGAATTCCCTGGATAGATTGCTAGACAGGTACTAAAATAATTTCAATACTTATTTATGGAATATATTATCCAATAGGTTGTATAGGTTTATAAGCTAGCACTTGTGGAGAAACTTGAATAGGTTGTGTTATCACTCAGGTTGTCCCTAGGCTCCTAATAGGGATACGGCTGAGGTAACCACAAACCAATCTTCTGACTGCAAGTTCTAGCCCACCTGCAATCGGAGAGGGCTCTCTCCTTTTGATTCAACCTTAGTTGATGATTTTAGGCTAGCTTTCTGACCTTAAGGGAGTGTTGATTGTGATTGGAAAGAAGGCAGGATTCTCGAACAAAGAGGCACGGTAAGGTGTGATAAGTTTCGAACCATTGGGCATGGAGTCACAAATTGAGGCTTGCGGGCGTTTTCTTGGTCACAAGGGGATACGGAGCGGGAATAGCACACAGGATACAATTTTCTGTCTGAGAAAGTAGGG
>APFE030898498.1:0-10785 GCA_000404065.3 Pinus taeda
CTCATCATGAGTTTCCTTTACTACCCTTTCACCATTAGTAAGCATTCCTTGTAGAAACTTTGTCAAATTTGTCTGAAAATCTTCCATGCCTTTCTTTAAATCATCCATCTTATCTTCCACGCCATCCATCTTAGCTTCCACGCCATCCATCTTAGTTTCCACGCCGTCCATATTAGCCTCCACGCCGTCCATTTTAGCTTCCAATTCATTCATCTGAGCTTCTATACCTTTCTTTAAACCATACATATTAGCTTCTACGTCTTTCTTTAAACCATCCATATTATTTTTTGTTACCTTTTGTGCGAGTGAAATTTGTTGCACTTGGTTTCGTAATATTGATATATCATGTTGTATTTCTTCCTTTTCTTCATGAGTCATGCTAGAGCTTTCAAGTTGCTTACTAGGTGTTTCCATTTTATTTCTTCGGGGCATCAATTATCGATAATAATGCTTCACTATGCCCTTTGAATTCCTTCAAACTAATTTTTCAAACCAAGCTTATGCAAAAATTTAAAAAACACACACACCTTTTTTCACTTTGTAGGATCTCAATATTGAATCTGATGTACCTCTGTAATTGTGGATCTCCAAATTCTGAAATCGTGACTTGCAGTAGCTATCTGTGTCCTCTTTCCAATGCCACTAGTCTGATCGAAATTGGATTCTCCAAGGAAGAGTTATGCCAAATCTCCCATGGTGACCTGATTATTGACTAGTTAAGTGGAGCGAACTGGTATGACGTGCCACGTGTCACTGTTTCCACCTTAGTCCCTGAAACTGATACACAGAAAACTAGAGGCCATCCTCTTTCTGAAACTTTTTACGATATTTCAATCTGATGCTCAAAACAAACGTTATGACTATTTTCCCCAGGTCACCTATTTGGAATGTAATTCAGGAGTCTGCAAAAGCTCCAACTTCCTCATACCATATCTCCATAAATATAGAGAGAAAATATCTGAAATTTGGACCCGAAGTTTAGAACTATTTCAGACCAAATGGTTTTCTTTTTTAGCTTCTGAAATGTCACAGAAAAAAGTTATAGAAAAAATGGAACAATCACCTGTTTGGAGCAGCGAAACCCTAGAATCCAAAGCTTTGATACCAAATGTTATGAAACCAACTCACAAAAACATAGAAAAGATAGATCAACGCCTTAGAAATAAGCCTCTTCAAGGGGGCAACCTCCTTTACATTACAAAAATGAACAATTCTTCGATGATTCAAATGAAAAAACCTCCTTTCTATATATAGGAGTCTACGGGGTCACAATATAATCACGCTGACCTAACAATAATAATATAAAGGCACAAAAATAACAATAAAGGGATTCTATGGGGCACAATAATAGCAATATGGGGATAATAGGGGCATAATAATAACAATAAGGGATACGACGAATATAGTAATGGGGGGATCACTAATATTATAGGGACCTAAAAAGATCCACGTCATAATCATAAGCATTCTTCTTCGGATGAATATCCTCATCTCACAATTATTCCTGAATGAAGTCATCCCACTACCTATTACAATCTAGTATCTTCTCTTTGGAAATAATCCCTTTTATGAATGACTTCCATTCCTCGATAAACCCCTTAAAATAATCCTCACCATCTCAAAATATGTAACAATCTCACTGATGGTGGCAAGCTCATCTCGAACCTAAGACAATATTATTAGATATGAAGTCACTCCTTCACCCAGTATCATCTTGGTGGACTTCAACTTATCTTGCAATACCAGTAGCCAGTTCTCATTATTATTCTGGAACAAATCCTGAAGAGCTTTCCACATCTCATGGGGAATGTTCTTCTAGACAAATGAGGTATCATAACATTCTTGACACCATCTAAGATGATTAACTTGGCCTTTTTATCCATCTATTCATACACTTCTAGCTCCTTAGGTCTAGGCAAATCCTTGATTTCTTTCTCAACAAAGTCCCATATCTTGTTGACCATTAGAACCAACTTGATCCTTTCCTTCCATGGAATGTACATGGAAAACCCTTCCAAACTTTCCTCATATCACAGACCAACCGACAATTTCAAAATTGCTATTAGCCCTTAAAAACAACGTAACTAACTCCCTCTTGACCTGTACTTATTTTGAACACTCTGATTCATTGGACCTTAAAAGCAACTTTGATTCCACGTTTTTTTCCATGACATTGGACAATCTAGGTTAGGGTGTTAGAATATGTTACACAACCAACTCAAATGACACAAAATATACTTTTCAAAACATAATAAATACAACAGTAAATCAACTAGTGCACAAATACATTTTTTTTTCAATTTTTAAATAACCCAACTTCGTTATATTAAAAACTATAATACAACTATCTAGGGATCCTATACTACAGATCATTGTCTTCATATAATCACTGATGCAAGAATACAAATTGGGGTTTGGTGTTAGCAACTATGGCAACCAATCTACCCTGAACAAGATACAATTGGCCTACTAGCTAATGTAGTGCACCTCATTGCTCCACTCGGTCATACCTTGAAAACATCTATTGGTATTCTTCTCCTAGCCCGCAACAACACCAACCTACCTATATCAACAAATCCTAATCCTTTATGTCACTGAACATGAATCCAATATTCCCTATATCTCATCATAAGTCCATCATTGAGTCAACACGTAGGTTCTTCATCAACTTCCCACTTTTACCTTTCTCTACTACTATATGAATATAAACTTAGGGCATGGAGGCTGCCCACTATCACTGTCAAAATTTCTTCTCCAGCAATCGACTTAGATCTCAGTCACTAGGCCTCTTAGGGTGCCACTTCTTCCTTTAGGGGATCAACTACTATGCTTCACTTCCTCTTCCCTTCTATCAGTCCTTAAAATCCTTCTGAAGTGACTGTACTTAGGGTTGATTTGGCACTTACTATAAACCTTCAACTTCTCCTTTAAATTCCAAGACTACTATCCAAACTAGGACACTACACCACCTAGCAACACATCAACTTAGGAAGAACAACACACCTCTACATGTGACCACTTTCCTCTTCTTTCTCCTTTTCGGACTTGTGCACTATCTCCTATGAATCTTAGCCCTGGTTAGGGATGATTGTAGCAACTTATATAACACTACTTCTTGGCCCAAATCGCCTCACTATACTATGCTCAAAACTTATTTGCAATCCTTATATAAATTTGATGTACATGGCCTATAATACATTGTTTTACACAGGTAAACAACCTTTGTCCAGCTCCCAACTGATGATTCAACTACTTGTAACAATCACAAAGAATTGGGGCCTAATTATTGGATATTTTTTCCACCATAAACTCACACAAAATAGTCTAGAAAAATATTCCAATACTCGTCCTGCTTCTCTTCTTGAGTCTACTCGAACAATCATAAGAAATAACCAAAACAAATCTCCCACTCTTCTTTGCTGGGCTTCATGGGTCTATGACCTATTTTTGATGCTCTATCACTAATATTAATTGCACTTGTGGTGATGAGTAATGAGGCTTCTCCTCTCCTATTCTTATATGACTCTCTTTTGGCAATTTATAGCCCTTAAGGGCACCTTCTAAGTATAGGCTGACTTGTCTTTTGTGCCACAAGCCCACAAAAAACACATAAATTTAATTTCTCCACATTGATAAAGGATCTCTTGGTGTACTAAGAATCCCCTTTCTCCTTTAAGGATTCACTATCATCTCTAAGTGCCACGTCACCAATATTAATCTTGGTTTCACACCCAAAAGCTTGGGTGTAAAGCCCACATCTTGGGTACTTAGCCAACTGATGCAGGAGAATTTAGACCTAGTTAGTAATGTGATGGTATGATCACATGTTGTGGCAAACAAAGGGTTGGAAGACAAGAGATTAATTAATTTAAATGTATGAGAGTGTTTTATTTGCTGTAAAAATATGAGAAAAAAAGGGTATAAGTAGCTGATTGATCTTCCCTGCGTGGAGATCAGGCCAAGCAGTTAGATTATCTAGTTTGAATAGGATATAAGGGATTTAAAAGCTTCAATTAGCATTTGCTTGATAAAAGAGTGGAGTGAAGAGATTCTTTAGGGAATAGTGAGAGATTTTTAGATCTGAACTAAATGGGTTCAAGAATCCGCATTTTGGATAAAGTGTAATGTTTTGGAATGAGTGAGGGAGTTAGATTCAGATGAAAAGATAGGATGGATGAGCAAGGGAAGAACTAAAACAATCGAGTATGACTGTTTCTTCTATAAATATTTATCAATATGAATACAGTGTGGATTGTGTATTTATTTTTGTAACTTAGTATTGAGTGTGTTTATAACTTTTAGTCTCTGGATTGAGGATCTGAGAATTACTATGTTTGTTGATGCTCAAAATATAGGATAAGAGTGTGTGTTCTATATATAGAAAACTGGTTGATGTGGATTATCCCTACTAGATTAACATACAGAGATTGAATGAAGGAAAGAATAATCATTGATCACAAGTTTGATCAGTGATGAGCTATTTGTGAGAAGATCATAAGTGTTCTCTAATGAATGTGCATGCTGTTTAAAATAGGAAACAAACCCGAAACATCAAAAGATTGAGTTGACTGATAATTTGTGACAATGATCAACAATTGCAGGGGGTAGGAGTGTACATATTTCTTGATCGTGGCTGAAGCCCTACACTCACTCCTAGCCATCGATCTCATATTCAAACTCTTATGTCACAGTCGATTGCAAGAGTTAAGCCCATTTTTAATCTGTGTGCTAGTTTAATTCCCGCAAACTGTATATTTGATGTTCTCTTATATCTAACGGTCATCACGTGCCGATCATCTCGTGCAATAGTCAAGGAAGAAAGGTGGTTTTATCAGTGAAGCTGTTCATCGGGTGAATAAAAAGTGGTAAGCGGTCTTTTGAAATGCCAAGCGATTCCATCTATTGACCGACACGTAGCACTCGGGTGGAGAGAGAAAACCACTTTATCGAGTGGGTAAGATCAACGACAGAGAATTAATGCGATAATATTTGTGGAAAAGTCATATCTGATATGTTATCAATGCGGGTTAAATCTATTTGAGATCCAATTGGATGCAGTCGAAGTGGGACTAGGTTTATTAACAGGTTATGTCTTTGTTTTTCGTTGATCGGGTGTATAGTTGGGTTTTTCTACTGTTTTGGGTTCTGATAATTTTATGGGGTTTTACAAATTTAAGTGAACAGGGATTTAATTAGTTTTAATTCTGAATTTATGAAAGGGTGTAACCTTGCTTCACTTTGGAGGTTATGTGGGCATAACTCATAGGTCCACATGGGATTTTTTAAGGATGTTCATTACCTGGCATCATTTTTGGTATCAAAGCAGAAAATGATTCTGTATAGACGTACAATAATGTTAAGGATTGGAGATATCTACATGTTAGAACAATCAAGCAAAATTAGAGCTCAAAAGAATTTAATGTAAAGGACACTAAGATTAGAACAGTGAAAAGGTGAATCCTCTGCCAGTAGAGAGATTTGTTTGGATGTTTGGAGAACAACAAGGGAGTGAAAATTTCCTGTTAGACAAATGAAATTTCCATGTAAATTGATTGAATGATTGGTTTGATTTGAAAGAAAAATTGAAGTAGAAGGTTTTGAATTTAAAGTCAAATAGAAGATTGGTTTGCTATGACTGAAATCATTTAAATGATTTAGAGAATTTTAATGATTAAGGATTGCTTAAAGTATTGTTGAAGGCAATGATATTGATGGTTGAAAGAACAAAGATTGGGTTTAATAGATCTGAAAGAAGAACCACTACAAGGAATGAATTTTGGAATTTGTAGAAGCAAGACAAGATTTGCTTACAACAAATTATCAGAAGGAATTTGTAGTGTGCCATGAATTTGTAAATATAGGTGAATTTCAAATTGAATCTTAATTGTAAGATGAAGAATAGTAGTTGACTGTATGGAGTGTTTTGAATGGATAAGTTTAAATGAAATAGTGGACAAATGAATCATTTGGAAAATATTTAACTGATGGAATGGGAATTAGTTTTAAGACATCTTTGAAGGAAAATTGGCAGGTTTGAAAGGTACTTTGATGTATCTTGAGATAAGATTGTACAGGTCAATGGAAGCAGTGAAATTGCTGGAAGGTAGAATGAATTGTATTAGCATCATATCACATGAGCTATGTTAAAGAAGATGAAGCAAGAAGAACTGTTAGATGAGTAAAGGTGACAGTACCCAATAGTAAATGAAATCACTGAATGAAAGAAGGAAGTGAGCAATTGAAGATGCAACAACCTAGAGCGAGTGTTCAAGAGAAGTTGAGAACAACTTCCAACTGCGGTTGGGTAGAAGTTGTTGAGGTAGCTCCACAATTGTGATTGTGGGAAGAGTTATCTTAAATATAACAATTCCAGCAAGAGGAGTGCTGGGTAGAATTGCTAGTCAGTGAAAGGTCTGTGGAAAGAACCGATAGATGCCAAAAGGTTAAAATCATAAAATTTTGGTGAGGCATGAAGGAGACTTGTTACAGATAAAAGAAAGGGCTAGTTGCAACTCACTAGTGAACAAGGAAATTTCACCAGAGGAAGAAATGGAATTGACTATTGATAGTTATAACAAGGGTATAGAGGAAAGTCACAGATATAAAAAAAAGAGTGCCAAAGCAGTTGGACTCAAAAGAATGAGTAAAGAAGAAAGGGACATAGAGTTGGCTGAGATGAAGGTAGAACTCAGTCATTTGAAGAAGTTGGTACAAAAAGGAATCCAAGAAAATTTGGAACAAGGAATTTATGTGGGGAAAGAGTTAAGTGGCATGTTAGAGAATTGTTTTATGAGAAATTAATGCTATGGAAATTTGAGGATGAAGGAGTAGAATACATTTGTGAACCAGAGAAAGGACCTCTCCTTGGGGAAGGAGACAGTGATGACAATGATGATAGTGATGAAGAGATGATCTATACATATCAACATGAGAGAAAGGTGTTGGTAGCATCTTCATAGGCAAGAGAATCACATAATTTTTGGATTAATTATTTGTGTGAATGTAAAGTTGTAGGTATGCAGCCAAATGAAATTGACTCTGTGAAAGAGGCAGAGACAAGAAAAATAGAAAAGGAGATGCAGGAAGACTTTCAAGACTTTGATTGGTGGAGGAAATTAAAAGTTATGGCTGAATGGTTGTGTCTTCTCTTATTAAAAACTTATTGGATCATGTTAGAAGGAATATTAACATGGATAGAAAACCAATGGAAAATGGATAGAGGGAGAGAAGCTAATGCATTGCAGGGTTGTGAAGTGAAGAGAAGTGAAGCTGACACAGATAACTCAGCTAAAGAAGTTAAGTCAAGGAAATATTTGAAAGATCAAATTCTTGTCATAGAAGAGAAGGAGACATTGTTGTCTTATTTGGATAAACTGAGTGCTGGAGAAATTGTGAAGGACAGGGGGATGTTATGCAGAATTATGATAAAATTGTTAAGCAATGTCAAGAAGCTACAGTCCCAGAATTTTTCTTTGATGAAAAGGAAATTAGAGATGTTGAGGAAGAATTTCTCAATAACTTAGTGAACTATCCAAATAGTTCAAAGGAGCATGAAGGTCTGGTCAATGAGAGTTCAAATGAAGAGCCTTGTATTTTTGAAACTGACATGATGTGTATATTTTCAAGTTTGACAGGTGATGAACAACAATTGGACAATGTGCTTATGCATGTTGATGAAGAAGTGAAATTGTTTGAGGAAATAGTTGAAATAGAAGGATATTTTGAGCATGTATTTAATACTTTTGAGAATGATGGTATTGATAGGGAAATTTTCATGATTAAGGAAGCTAAAGAAAACAAATTGAAATTTGTGATGATAACTAGAATGAAGTATCTTCAGTAGAAGATCCAAACTACGTGGAAAATGTGAAGGAATGTAGGATGATGTTGACAAATACAAGAGTTTAGGAATTCTGTGATTTTAAAGTGGATTATTTTTTTGAATCTGCAAACCATGAAGAAGCTTTAGAAAACAAAAATTTTGTTTTTGTTGTAGATGAAGATGAAACAACATTAATTAGTTGTACAGAAGGTGAAAGGACACCTCACAATGATATATTTCAGGAGAACTTGATTCTTAAATTGTTGAATGACATTTTTGTGTCAAAACAGGGAATATTCTTTAATGAACAGGAAAGTGATCAAATGAAATTTATTGACAGTTTTATAAATTTTGTAGAGGATAAGAATAAGGAATTGATGGCAGAGTTATCTGTGGAGACAACAATCCATAGTAACTTTAAATATGATAATTGTGGCAGAAATTCTATTTTATATAGGAAATAGGAGTCATATGCAAATTATATGCTTATTGGAGATGAGTGAAGATTCAAATCATTGGAAAATTTATTAGATGAACTTGTTAATATAAAGGGAAAGATTATCATTAATGCCAATGAAAGGGAAGCGTTAGAGTACAAGCAACAACTTGTAAATGACAGAGGTGAAAAAGAATTGGACAAAAATTTCATAATTTCTATGGTAAGGGAGAATGTACAACAAACAGATGTCAATGGAGTTCAACTAAGAACAAATTGTAAAGAGGAAGTTGAGAAAGTGTGGAAGATGAAGTCGCCCATGGGGCTTTGGATTGACGGTGAATGGGTGCGCTGTTAAGGCACTCCTTGCGATAGGTCACCGGTTCAAATCCCCCGTGGGTACTTAGGTTAGTCTTAACGTAGAAAAAAAAGTGTGGAAGATGAAGTCAGTTAAGAAGAGAGACACCAAGGAAGAGAAATTAACAAAATAAATTTGTATCAACAAGGAAAGTGGACAACAACAACATAAGATTTGAAATCCTGGAAGAAAAGAAGTGAGAGTGGTAGAAGAAATGAATCAACAATAGGATGGAAGTGATGACCAGTTACAAAAGTAAAGTTTGGGATACTGGATGATCAGCAGAAGAAACACATGACTAGGAGGTCTTGAAAACTTTCAACTTTGGGAGTCTGATGCAGGAGAATTTAGACCTAGTTAGCAAAGTGATGGTATGCTCACATGTTGTGGCAAACAAAGGGTTGAAAGACAAGAGATTAATTAATTTTATTAATTTAAATCTATGAGAGTGTTTTATTTGTTGTCAAAATCTGAGCAGAAAAGGGTATAAGTAGCTAATTGATCTTCCCTGTGTGGAGATAAGGCTAAACAATTAGATTATCTGGTTTGAATAGGAAATGAGGGATTTGAAAGCTTAAATTAGCATTTGTTTGAGAAAAGAGTGGAGTGAAGAGATTCTTTAGGGAAGAATGAGAGATTTCTAGATCTGAACTAAATGGGTTCATGAATCCACATTTTGGATAAATTGTAATCTTTTGGAATGAGTGAGGGAGTTAGATTCAAATGAAAATATAGGATGGATGAGCAAGGGCAAAACTGAAACAGTCGAGTGTGACTGTTTCTTCTATAAATATTTATCAATATGAATACAGTGTGGATTGCGTATTTCTTTGTGTAGCTTAATATTGAGTGTATTTATAAGTTTTAGTCTCTGGATTGAGGATCTGAGAATTACTATGTTTGTTGATGCTCATAATATAGGATAAGAGTGTGTGTTCTGTATATAACACATAAAATTGGTTGATGTGGATTATCCCTACTAGATTAGCAGACAAAGATTGAATGAAGGAATGAATCATCATTGATCGCAGGTTTGATCAATGATGATTTGTTTGTGAGAAGATCGTCAGTGTTCTCTAATGAATGTGCATGCGGTTTAATACAGGAAACAGATATGAAACATCAAAAGATTGAGTTGACTAATGATTTGTGAAAAAACCCCAAAATAAGTCAAGACCATCCGTTGGTGTTAGGCCCCTATACTACTAGTGTAACCCCTTATTGTTATTAGTACAACCCCCTTATTATATTGTTGTACCCATGTAGTCCCCATATCGTTACTATTGTGCCCCATAGAAGCCCACTATTGTTATTATTGTGCCCTTACATTATTATTGTTATGTGGGCTCTAATTGTATTATGACCCCTTAGACTCCTATATATAGAAAGGAGGTCTTTTCATTTGTATCATCCAAGAATTGTTCATTTGTGTAATGTAAAGGAGTTTTCCCCCTCGAAGAGGCTAGATTCTAAGGCGTTGATCTATCTTTTCTATCTTTTTGTGAGCTGGTTTCATAACATTTGGTATCAAAGCTTTGGATTATAGGGTTTCGCTGCTCCAAATAGGTCATCGTGGCGTTTTCGCTATAACTTGTTTTCTGTGATGTTTCAAAAGTGAAAAAAAACCCATTTGAGACGAAATTGCACTGAACCTCAGGTCCAAATTTTAGAGCTTTTTGCGCTATATTTGCGGAAATATGATCTGAGGAAGTTGGTCTTTTTGCAGACTCCTAAATTACATTCCAAGCAAGTGACCTGGGGAAAATCATCATAACTTTCTCTCTGAGCATCGGATTGAAATTTCGTAAGAAGGTACAGAAAGAGGACGGACTGTAGTTTCTTGTATATATTTTTCAGAGCCAAAGGCTGAAACAGTGACACGTGGCATGTCGTACAAATTCGCTCTACTAAACTAGTCTATACCCAGGTCACTATGGGAGATTTGGCATAACTCTTCCTTGGAGAATCTAATTTGGATCAGACTAGAGGCACTGGAGAGGATGCATTGGGCTACTGCAGGTCGCAATTTTAGAATTGAAAGAACCGAAATTACAGAGTTATAGTCATTTCAAGATCGAGCTCCTAAAATCAAGAAAAGGCGATATGAGGAAGTTTGATGGCAAGGATCTGGTAAATTGGATACTTCAGATGGAGCAATATTTTGATCTA
>APFE030898498.1:11915-22150 GCA_000404065.3 Pinus taeda
ATTGTTGTACCCATGTAGTCCCCATATTGTTACTATTGTGCCCCATAGAAGCCCACTATTGTTATTGTTGTGCCCTTATATTATTATTGTTATGTCCGCTCTGATTATATTATGATCCCTTAGATTCCTATATATAGAAAGGAGGTCTTTTCATTTGTATCATCCAAGAATTGTTCATTTGTGTAATGTAAATGAGGCTGCCCCCTTGAAGAGGCTAAATTCTAAGGCATTGATCTATCTTTTCTATCTTTTTGTGAGCTGGTTTCATAATAGTTGGCTGGCAGATCTGACGGTGATCAGCAACTGCAAGGGGTAGGAGTGTATGAATTTCTTGATCATGGCTGAAGCCTTGCACTCACTCCTAGCCGTCAATCTCATATTCAAACTCTTAGGTCACATTCGATTGCGGGAGTTAAGCCCATTTTTAATCCGTGTGCTAGTTGAAGTTCCGCAAACCATAGTTTTGACAACCCTTTATATCTAACGGTCATCGCGTGCCAATCATCTCGTGCAATAGTCAAGGAAGAAAGGTGGTTTTATCAGCGAAACTGTTCATCGTGTGAAGAAAAAGTGGTAAGCGGTCTTTTGAAATGCCAAGCGATTCCATCTTTCAACTAACACATAACACTCGAGTTGTGAGAGAAAACCACTTTATCGGGTGGGTAAGATCAACAATGTAGAATTAATGCAATAATATTTGTGGAAAATTCGAATCCGATATGTTATCAACGCAAGTTAAATCTATTTGAGATACGGTCAAATGTAGTCGAAGTGGGACCGAGTTTATTGACAGGTTATGTCTTTGTTTTTCGTTTATCGGGTGTATAGTCGGGTTTTTCTATTGTTTTGGGTTTTTATAATTTTATGGGGTTTTATAAAGTTAAGTGAATAGGGATTTAATTAGTTTTAATTCTGAATTTATGAAAAGGTGTAACCTTGCTTCACTTTGGAGGTTATGTGGGCATAACTCATAGGTCTACATGGGATTTTTAAAGGATGTCAGTTACCTAGCATCACCAACAAAGCTTGTTTGTGGTGCCAAATCCTCCACAACCTTGTACCCTAGGGTTTTGTGTACCTCCCAAATTACAAACATAAAAAATACATGGTTTACAATTTCATTCAGATGATCCAAATAGTTAACCAAGTAGTGTAGGAACATTTGGCAAAGAGTCAAGCATAGTATAAGGCTTGACATGACAAACAAAGAGTTGACCACCAATTCTAGGTTGGAGACAAATTATTGCTTCACATAAAGAAGGACATGTTGAAGGGAGAAGGAAATAATTATAAATAAATCAGATATAGTCCATTCACCATCTCAGAAAATATTGGAACGAATGATTATCACCTTGATCTTCCATCATATATGTAGATGTATTTCGTAGTCAAGATTGTGAACTTGAAGCTCTATGAACCACCCATGATCATGGATCCATAATAAAGTGGTAAAGTACCATCATTAGATGATTTCACCCTAGAATAATTGGACAAGTTTCCCAAATACACCATCCTAGACAAAATAATCAAGGCTTCATGACAAGGACATGTGGAGTACCTTTGAATAGGTTTCAAAGGCATGCATCCCGGTAAATCATGATGAATTGAAATGGATAAAATGAGGGAGAAATTACCTCACCTACCTATTGATTGATAAGGCTTTTGGAGGCTGAAAATCCCCTCAATGGGGAGGAATGATCAAGGAGGACCCCAAAAGGCTCAAAATTCACAGTCCTCAAAACTCAACAAAACCAACACGAAGTCGTAGATCTCATCAAGATGATTCCAACAATGTGAATGAAACGTAAATCCACGTTTATATTACAAATTTATGCTCATTTGAAGTTTTGTGTAAATAAAAAAAATTCGCATTGAAAGTGCCACATGACACAACTAGGAGGAGTCACATGGCACCCTTAGGAGGTGCCATGTGTCACCCACTAGACACTCCATGTGTCATGACATGACATCCTATTGGGCATATGAGGTGGCAAGACCAGGGTGACTGGGTGCACACATGGTCTAATAGGAATTTTCCACTTGGCCCAATCAAATGGTGCCTTGTGGCACCCAACTAGCAGCCACATGGGCCCAACCGACCCATGACTTGACAAATAACGTGACAAATTGGAAAGTAGAGTCAAAATTGGTGGTTCGATGGTTTAATTAAATGACACTATGAAAACCATATATATATCAATATATGGTTCATACAAACCATATTAACATATAAAATATAACCAATCGCACAAGTGGGGAGCCATGGGGTTTGATCCTAATCCACCCGTAAACCAACACAACCACTTGCCAATGAACCAACAATGAGACTTTGTAAAGTCTATCGAGAATGCAATATTTAAATGCACCAAGGCATTTAGATGGAGGAGGAGGTTGGGCCATGGGGAGAAGGCCGAGTGGAACCCTGCATAACAGGAACTGTGCTAGGCAGGCACAATTTTCAAGAAAGATTTCACGTATACTATAGGGAATATTTTACAATAATATTCATAGAATATTCTGACTTTTGTGGAACCTTGAAGATTCCCTAAGGGACCTAGAGATGAAAATTACAGAACTTGGTCAAGTTTATACTCATTTTTCCACAAAAGTTTGTAAGGAATCCAATGGCGCAACCAGAATTGGGATTTGAGCAGCATAATTTTAGGTCACTCCTAGAAGTGAGTTATTGCCATGTATTTTTCCATATAATTTCCATTAGTTTTGTAAGATAATATAGAGGCCTCTCCACTTTCAAGCTAGGCACGAAGACATAGCTCACACATTGTGAGTGAACTCGTTAACAAATCTTGGTGCATTGTATATATTTCCTTCTTTTTTTGTTGCTTCTTCATGGATGTTGCATTTATCGTATTTTAATACTGTTTAAGAAATTATATTTAACATCACCAAAGGAAATATTTCAGATCATTGAGCTTATAAATTAATATTTTTTTGGCTATTTTTACATGCTATATTCATTTCCCTAGCCAAGACACAAGATATAACATTAGAAGTGTTTTTTGGCACTCTTGGGCGACTTTTCCTCACTCCAAATATGCATTTTCTTTGTTTTTTAAAATCACAAGTCAGATTCTAAATTTTGTGGACATTAGAAATTTTGTACAATTTACAAGATACTGTCAAGAAGTAACTCAAGTATATCCTTTGTCCTTGATTCATAAAAAACATAACTCACTCGTGCGGTAAAGGGTAGTTATTCACTAGCTTAAATAGTGATATCATTAGTGTTGGTTTATATTTTTGTTATAGTTCATATCTCTTTCAAAATTTAGCATTCATTAATTAAATTCTAATCATCATTACTTTATGGAATTTTATGCCATCATTTTTTTTGTAATATTGTTTAGGAATTTTATCATTTGGCACTTGTCCATCTAACCAAATATTGAGATGTGCGTTTTGAGCTATAATGTGCATGAGAACAATATACTTTACAAGTTCAATTCCATAGATTGGGCTATGCCCTGTGGTTTCTGGGAGCTAGCCTAATGTTAAGGGGAAATTGTGTTAAGGTATTAATGGTACATTTACTAAGTGTGCATACCCCCATGGGACCATGGTTGGGACTTTCATAAGGGTGAAAAATTGGGTGGTAACATTTTTTGACATTGTTGCTAGGGAGAAAATCCATCCCCTAGGTTGTTGGATGAGTATTATTTTATTTGTATCTTTATGAGATTATTGTTATTGCTAACTTGATTTGTGTCATTTGGCACCTCCAAAAAAAGAAAATACAAAAATAGGTACTCTACAAGAGATAATTCCCTTAAAGAAATAAGTAAGGTATATTAGCAACTCTGCATCTTTGGTATTTTGTATGGTTGGTAAGGAATTCTTTGATCTTAAGAAATCATCATCTTAAATGTCTAAGGTATGGATTTTGACAAGGAGTTTTTGGGAGGTTTTGTTTGCTCCTATGAATTTATTAAGTGTTCTATTATATCCATGTAAGCTTCATATGGACACATAGACTACTCTTGTCCTAAAGTTTAATGAAGATATTTAGTTGGATCTAATATATATTGCATATTTTATAGATGATGTGTAGAGTCTAACATGGTTCAAGAATGGAATGGAATTATTCATGGAATTGGTATTGTGATATGGATCCTAAAGAAATAAAATCATTTTCACATTTAATAAAGAAGTTTGAAAGACATTGGATCTACAACTATGAAGTTGAATATGTTTGTGTCTTCTTTGAATTATAAATTAGAATAGTGAAAATAATTAATTTTCTGATAATGGAATTTGTTGAATATATCGTGGAACGATATTTTTGTGAAAATAAAAGAAAGAAAAGATGCACATTTTTCCCTCAAGGATTATGTTGAAGCAAAAAATAGTGATATTTCCATGCTAGAGTTTGAAGATGATCTACATGAAAAGGTTCATCCCTCTCCTCCTACACATGAGCCATTACTGTGTATTATTTCAAATCTAGAGAATGACAAAGAAAGGATGCTCCATATGGAATATATCAAGAACAAAGGATATTTTGTTGAAGAAGCATCTTAGTAGAAACTTTATCCTAACCTTAAGGATGATGAGTCCATTGAGGATTTTGTTGCATCCTCTCAATAAAAAAACATTAACGAAAAGTTTTCTCATAATTCCATTAAAAATGAAGAAACATTTGAAGAATAATTAAATGAAGATGACAATAACATTCAAGTATCTACCTTTTCTCTTTCATATGACACAAAAGGTTTGATATGCTACACTCCTTTCCAAGGATTTGAGTTTTATGATACATATTGTAATGATTTGGAAGAGGATAATTTAACAAGAAACCCTTAATTGATGAAGAATGTGACAATAAATATATTGAAGATATTGATGCTCTTATCCATATTGAAAAACATAAATGGGACATAGTTGTTTTTATTTGATGGGGATTCCATTTAAACACAGATGCTGATGGTCCTAAAGATACTATTGCATATATTTGGTCATGTGGACAACTAAACACAATCATGGAATTTGAAAACTACTCCATGGTGTATGACAAACTATGTCAACTCACTAATGAGATTGATTTACAGATTAAAAAATGGAAATCTAAACACAATCATGGAATTTGAAAACTACTCCATGGTGTAGGAAAAATTATATAAACTCACTAATGAGATTGATTTACAAGTTAAAAAAGGGTTTTTTCACAACCGAATGACAAAAAAAAATCAATAGTTGAATATCGCCAATTCATAAATATCTTATGCATGGAAACCCATGTGGTAATTATATTTTTAAGTTTGAAATATTTTGTGGGTAGAAACATGTTCAATATCAAATATTTTTTAAGAATTGACCTCACAAATTGGGGAAGGTGTCTAGAAGTCATGGGTGTTAGAGATGTGTTTTCATTGATGACAAAGGTGATTAGGATGAAGGCAACAAAAAATATTATTACAAGAAGAATGAAGAACAACTCAAAGAATGGTAAAGGAAACGTTGGTGATGATGCAAAGAATTTGAATCCATTTCTTGCTCATAAAATCTCTTCAAACGTAGTTGGGACCCACTTTGATGGATAGAGATCTAAAATATATTTCTAGTGGTATAAGAAAGTTAAAAAGTGGCCTCTTGGATCACAAGTTAGAGGCAGTCAAAGAAAGGACCCTTGAAGTCAAATATTGGAAAGCTAAAGTGGTTAAAGAACCTTTGGAGCGAATTAAGTTTGGCATATTCCCAAACCCAATGATTTTTTTGGTGGAGAATCTATCCAAACGACCAGGAAAATATGAAAAACAATGAAGCAAGGACAAGCATTTTTATTGGCTCATAGTGGAGCCCTTACATAACATGTAATCTTACCAGGAGTTTTCCCTGGAACGCTCAAAGTTGAGCACATAAGGGAGCACTTGGGAAGACACAAGCCCAAGAGGGCTTGTCTGGAAGAAGGTAAATCCAGAAGGTGAATCTTGGAAGAAAAAAAAGGCACACAAAGGAAGGAGGCCGAGGTATTGGGCCCAAAAAACATAGTCTTTGTTGATAGTTAATAATTATGTCAAACAACATAAAAGCACACCCAATTCATGGTTTTTGCGACTTTTTTGCATGTTTTGGTGATCAAAGGCATGGATTTCTTGTAGTGTTACATTATCCCTCGGGGCCATTGAACAAAAAAGCACCAAGAGAAGGTTTTATGTAGTTTTGGCGCTTGGGCCTAGTGGAAGGAACTATATGCAATTGTTTTATAAATAAAGCACTTTGGCCTGTGTATTAGAGCCTAAAATGTGAATGGGTTGGCAACAATTTATATAAATCCTTCAGACTTTGTCATGGATGAGTTGGCATCTTAGAATTTGGTAGTTATTCCAAATATAAAAAGGAGCACTAAAGTTAAAAAAAGGCACAGACGAGTTGGAGGCTCTGTTGGAGGCAAATTTGGCCAAAACACTAAGTTTTTAGATTCTCAAAAATAGATGGAGCACTGCTAAATTCTGAAAAATTTTAGAATTGAAAAATCAGGAAGTTAAGCTAAGTTCAAAAAAAAAGAAGTGTAAGGAGAGTTTGAACACTTGGAGAATAAATTCAGATGACTTGAAAAAATCAAGGCAAAGATAAAAAATAAATATCCATGCAAGGAGTAAAAAACAAGATAACCAAAGTTCCAATCCAAAAATATTTGTAAGCAAAGTCAAATTTGTAAAGAAAAGGAGAACAAGTGTGCGTGTGTGTGTGTGTGCCCGCGCAAGAGTACAATTATGGTGAGAATGATGAATTGTTTAGTAATCAAAGATTTTAATGAGTGATTGAAGAGTTAAAGTTATTTGTTTATGTATGGAAGTGGCCTTCATGATTTGAGTATGAAAATTGTATTAAAGATGAATCATAAAGGTCATGCAAGTTGTAGCTTGCGGATTAGGGGTTGTAGCTCCTTCTAGTAGTTACTGGTATAAAGCCATGGGTTGGAGATCCTTTCAGTAGAAGCTGATAAAATTAGGGGTTATATCTCCTTTTAGTTGTAGCTAATAAATTGAGTAGTTGCTTCCTACTGGTTGTAGCTAGAGGACTTTGTAACAACAAGTTGTAGCTTATCTTGTGAATATTTTGAAAGAAAAATTTGAAGAATTTGTGTGTTCTCATTGTGATACATATTTTATTTCTTGTCATGCTCATATAAATTAATTACAGAAGTATGTCATGGTGTCCTAAGTTTCATGGCAAGTAAAATAAAGTTTTTAAAATTTCTACAATATTGATTCACCCTCCGTTCAATATTGTCCTGGTTCCTAACAATGGGATTTCATATCTTTTTATATCTATCAGTTTTCCTCATCATTTATCTATATATGTAACCAAGACAAACAATGAGTGGAATCAAAGCCTCAAAACCTCAAAGCCCCTCAAAGAACAACAAAGAGGGTCATCCTCACTCAAAGCCCCTATGGTTTGATTATTTTATGCATAACATTGATGAATTGTTCTATGTTCACATTGAGAAAGATGACTACATCAACCCTATATACCTTTAGATTCAAGAAGCTTACTACAATATGGGTAAACCCACGGATGGATTTGTTTTTTTCCCACGTGATCTTGATCCTACCTCATATTTTGTTGAAGAGGAGAAGGAAGTTCCAACATATTCCTATCAAGTTTTGGGGTTTTTTAATTTTTATTTGTGACCAATAAAAAATTTAAACACTATGGTATGGATGAAATCATCAAATGGTTGCAATGGATTTATGATTTTACTAAGCATGTTATGTTTCCTATTTTAATGAGGGTGTTGGGCCGTGCAACAGGTATAAATCTACTCTTGATTACACTATCTCTTTCCTCCTTTTTATGCATTTGTGCCATGATATAATAAGGTTTTAATGAGATTTCGATAGAAAGTTAGTAAAACTACTCTTGATACGATCTGGATTTCAAAACTAACTTTCGTTGTTTTTATGCAGAAATTAGTGAATGTAATAGCTGATGTTCAAAGTATTGAACAACAAAGGCTAAACAGAGGAAACAACACGCGTCTTGTGTGGTCAAATCAAGAAGAAAATCTAGAGCATTAGCACAAGATGAAAATATTATCTGATAATAGCATTTATTTGTGAATTCCTTAGGATCTCCTAATCTTGAGGAATCACATTTATCTCTTTTTCTCCATAATTATAAAGAGGAAAAATGAATAGAATGGGACTAAAATTTTCGTTTTTACTTCAATTGTAATTATGAGATACGAAGCGTTATTCTGAGGAACAGATTGTGCTGTAATGACATTTGAATTTGATGAACAACATATAATTCACGTTGCTGTTCATTCGTGATAATATGAAGTAATCCAACAGTAATCACTAGCGGCTTGGGCCCGGTCACTGGTGGATTTAATTGCTGTTCCCTGTTTTATATTTTACCTTTCTGTAGTTTAATTATTCTATTTTATAGTTTTATGATTGATTCACTTTCACTAGTGTTGAGTTTGTATGTTCATTGCATTGGTTCTTATTTCTGTTGATTGTTTCATTTATTTAATATCACGGATTGAGTTGATTAAGAATAATTTCTTGTTAATTGAATTCTAGAGTTTTATTGATTATATCAGATGTATTCCTTTTATGTAGAAGCCTAGATTTAGTTGAAAGAGTTCTATTATCATTACGGTGCACTCAGTTGATGTAATTGCAATTAGAACATTTGATTAAGATTGGATTGTGATCTCGCTTAAGATTGAGTTTTGATTTTTGAATAAGTTAATTTCCTTGAAGTTACAAATTGGTAGTTTATGGTTTGATTCGTTTACTCTTGTATTGAAATCAATAAGTTATTCTAAGAAGTACTCTCTGTAGATTCAACGATTTACATCACTTGCACATATTATGTACACTCTTGAAACAAAAAGACTTACCTAGGTTGTAATTAATGTGAGGCATTTGAGAGTTCTAAAAGACACCTTATTTGCACCCAACATTTTGGCACCATTGCCACGGAGAGTGTTTACATTTCACAAACGGTGATGTGTATTTTATGTTTGTGTGCTGCGAAAGAACTAGGTATTAAAAACAGAAGGTAAGAACCTGCATACAAGTAAAGTGCTTGCTCCCTCACCCACTTTTCAACACAATTGTAGGAATAGATGTTTGATGTTTGTTTGCTGTGAAATAACTGGGTATTAAAAACAGAAGTAAGAACCTGCGTACGAGCAAGTAAAGTGCTTGTTTCTGTGCCCGCTTTTCAGAAAAATTACATAGGAATAGATGTTTGATGTTTGTTTGCTGTGAAATAACTGGGTATTAAAAACAAAAGGTAAGAACCTGCGTATGAGCAAGTAGAGTGCTTGCTCCTGTGCCTTCTTTTTAGCAAAATTGCATAGGAATTAAAGTAGAGATAAATGTTTGAATTTTTGTGTGAATGACCAAGAAGAAAAGAGCAGAAAAATATTTAATTCCTCCACCAGATCCAAAAAATATAAGGGATCGGTGCCCATTGGACGATCAACCTTTATTGACGAAATCATAAGGAAAGCTGAGTCTCAGTCATCCATAGGACCCCGAATCATTTCTACAAGAAATCCTACTGTGACCCTTTAGGTCGTAGGATCACCATCTGCAACTGATGCTGAGATCCACAACAAGACTAAAGGGTCTGAACAGAGTTTTCAGAACACTGAAAATCTGCAGTTTAGCCCTTTACAAGAAGGGAATTCTTGCAATCTCTATGAAGGAGAAGGAGAAATAGGTAGCACTGAAAAGATTAATTCATCAGAGCCCAAATCTCTTGAAGTAGTAGTTGAACAAAGGACACCCAGTGCTCTCAACCAAGGTAGTGCTGTTAAAATCATCTTAAAACTCTCTTCTAGCTCCCCTATGTTGAAAATGCAACAAGATGATGGAGCTTAGTGAAAAGAAGTCGCCTTCGCTAAGTGGGCCCGCAGGCTATTTTTGGCCAAAGTCTATTTTTAGACTATGTCTATTTTTAGACATATGGATCATGGTCTATGAGTTGCAGGATGCTATTTATGGATGATTGGTCATGTTGGTAAAAATAGATGGACCTCTATTTTTAGACATATGGGCGGAGTCTATTTTAGACTGCCAGTCAAAAATAGAACAGTCGAATATTATTAGCTCTTAATAATATTTGGACTATAAACATTATCTTATCCTCTTATAGCACTTCAGTTCGAGCTACGGATGTGGCACATGCAACTGCCAGAAGGAAATACGCTTTTCCTATGGGTTAGTTGAGCTATTGCATGATGGACTTCA
>APFE030898498.1:22210-42495 GCA_000404065.3 Pinus taeda
GCATGGATAGTTTAGTGGAGACAAGTGTTAGAGGTGGGTGAAAGGGTGAGACTACTATCAGTTGTGACTATAGCTGTGCATGAGATTTGCACAATCATTGATTGAGATTGCCAATGAGGATTGCATAGTACAATCCAAGGTAATTTGAACTTGGATTTGATCTATTCTCAACTTGGATTGCGCAGTAGAGGCAGGCAAACAATGGAGGAGATTTGAACCCGTGACTTGTTCAGATCTGAGCTAGTTTGTGTGTAGCACGTGGAGATAGTAATGAGTACTTGTGAGGAGTATTGTACTATGTATTGTTAGATGTTCTCTATCATTATAATATACAGATAGTTTGGGGTTTTCAGCTGTATGCTTTCCCCATTACATACTGTGTTGATATGTGTGATTGATGTTTCAATGTGCGCATGCAATTGTTTTTTTAATTCCGCAAATTGATTGTCAATGGTAGAGGAGGTTATGTATTATGCATGCATTCTGCAAATAGTGTATAATTAGGATAATCTCTGTGAATAAGTGTTATATTATTCAAAATATCTACACCCTAGGAACAGAGCTTCGGCTCTAGAAATTCCTGAAGAATATTGGCATATTTTTGACCAAATGGCTAATAACTAGCAACAACCTCAGACCTCTAAATTACAATACCCTATTGTAAATACAGTTGTCAATGCTCCCATGAAAGCTATACCATTACACAATATTCCTACCTTTCATGGGTTAACTTCAGAGGATCCTAATGCATTCCTTTTCGAATTTGATGTTTTATGTAGGGGATATGATTACACTACCAACCCCTAGAAACTAAAGCTGTTCCCCTATACTTTGAAAGGAGAAGCTCTGCGTTGGTTTATGGGGCTTGGTGGAGGTACCATTAATAACTGGGATCAAATGGAAACAACATTTCTAAAAAAATACCAAGATTTTTTCCGAACTAGAGAACTGAAGGATGAAATCTTTCAAATGTTAGCTAAGACTAATGAGACTCTTGAAGAATATGTAGAGCATTTTCAATATAATCTGCAAAGATCTCCTCATGAAAATCTGCCTCCTGAAGTTCTTGAAACTACGATGATCAAAGGTATGAAAGACCAATGGGTATAAACATTAAATTTAATGGGGAAGGGTGATATTTATCAAGAGGATTATGACAATATTATACAATTATGCATCAAGTGTTATAGAGGCAATACAAGGCTAAAACCAACCGGGCGTGATGCGATCACTAGAGACAACAAAGCCTCAGGAGGAAGCATTACACGAGTTGAAATCAACAATCTACTGGAATATTTCAAGACTGATATCCTAGGGACCCTGACGACACAATTGTATATCATGCAAGCCGAACAAAAGCAGGCCGAAGCGGAACAAAATCTAGCTATTTTTTGTTCACGTTTCAGAAAGAAACACAGTCATAGAGAATGTCCGTTAGATACGATACAAATGTGTGCCATTTTCACTAAGGATCATGCTACGGAAGGTTGTCCATTGCTCCCTGGATTAAAATAAGTTTTCAAGGAAGCAGAGGAGGAATTAGAACCAATATATCTGATGAGCCAACACCGTCAATGGAAAACACGTTCGACATGTATGCCTATAGAAACATCTCTGTTCTTTCCTTCTTCGAAATTTAATTCTCAGCAGTATTCAGGGGCAGCATGGTAGAACCAACCACCTTTCTCTACTTGGCCACCCCAAGCATTTTCTATGCCATCATGGCCCAACCAATCAAAACTAAATAATAATTGGCCAAATCCCTCTTACCCTCCACCATTCTGGCAGAACAACCCCTATTCCTCTCAATGGTCTCCTTCTACCTCACAAAATAAAAATTGGCAACTGAATTGGCAATGATCTGCAAGCTAGCCTATGGGAACAATTCCTCTGCCTCAACCAACCTTACTAGCACCTTACACGTTGCAGCAAAATCTTCAACCTAATATACGACTGCAACTCCTAGCTCAACCAAATCCAAACCCAACAACAAACTGATCTATTCAGTACAAATTATTGAGAGACTGGACCCCGAAGTTGAGATGAGAGAGTGTAGTGAACTTAAGTTAAGATCTGGATGCATAATTGCCAAAATGAGGAGAAAAATCTGTAACCTGAAGTTAGATAAACATATTTGAATAAGACTTTGATTGTAGAAAAACAACAAACAAATTAGGGAGAAGATATAGTCAGGCAGAAAGACCCTGAACAAATCATAACTACTTCTCCCCAGTTCCCAGAAAGATTGATAATACCTTGACCAATTGAACATCCTAACTTTGATCTTCTGGGAGAACTCAAAAATCTCTGTATAAAATACCCCTCCTCTAGGCCATTCAAGATATTCCAATATATGCTAAAACCATTAAGGAATTGTGTGCAAAGAAGTCTGTGAGGAAAACAAAAATAACACCAACTGTCCATGTTGTTGGAACTTTGTCTGATTTATTGCTAGGAAAAGGGACACTTGTAAAATACGAAGACCCGGAAATCCCATTGTCATAGTCCAGATAAATGGCTGCTCTTTTCCCAATGCTTTAGTAGACTTAGGGGCAGCCATTAACATTCTTATAACAGAAACCTGCGAAGTGCTTGGCATCACAATCTTGGAACCAACCACTACCTTGCTGGAACTTGTAGGCCAGAAGGAACATTACAAGATGTAATGGTTTTTGTGGACTCTTGGGAATATCTGGCATATTTTTTTATTATTAACCCTAGAAATCGGTTAGGTGGACATACTAATACTGGGAAGGCCTTGGCTAGCAACAACCGATGCTTATATAAGCTGCCGAATAGGTAGTATGACCATAACTAGAGGGAATGCTGTTAAGAATCTAGCTTTATACCCTCTTGCACAACCAAGCTTGACCATTATAAAAACTAGGAAGCAACCTGTAACATATTTAACATAAAATATTCGTTCACCATTGACTGTGACAGATGCACTTGAATTCAAAAACCAAATAGAAGATGATGTCTAACACCTTTATCAATCACCTCGCTGCAGTGTCTAATTTGAGCTGCCACATGATTGAAGTAGTCCTTGATAACGAAATCGAAGAAGATTCCTTGAGAGACATTAATGACCAACCAATACCAACAACCACTGTCTATAATAGCAAGCCTATTGAAATTGAGCCAGGGAAACTCCTGAATATTAACAGTGATTTGAGTGACGACCAACAACAAAGACTCATTCAAGTCCTTAGGAAATCTAAAGGGGCTTTTTCATGGGATTACCCAGACATGAAAGGGATTGACCCTCAATTATGCATGCACCACATTTACGCTGAAAAAGATGCAAGACCCATTCCACAACCACAACGTAGATTAAATCCTCATATAAAGGATATTGTGAAAGAGGAGCTTCAAAAACTGTTAGATGTGAATTTTATCTATCCTATATCTGATAGTAAATGGGTTTCTCCATTAGTAGTTGTCCCCAAAAAGAATGGAAAATGGTGGATATGTGTTGACTACAGAGAACTCAACAAAGCAATGCAAAAATACCATTTTCCCCTTCCATTTATTGATCAAGTCCTAGACACACTAGCAGGAAATAAATTTTTCTCTTTCCTGGACGGCTTCAGTGGCTACAACCAAATTCAAATTGCCCCTGAAGACCAAGATAAAACTACTTTCACCTGGCCTTGGGGAACATTTTCTTATAGGGTATTGCCTTTCGGATTATGTAACACACTTGCTACATTCCAAAGATCCATACTCAGTATTTTTGTAGACTTGATAAATGAAGGATTGGAGGTGTACATGGATGATTTCACACCCTATGGAGATGATGTTGATCATGCATTACAGACATTGGAGAAAGTCTTAGAATGGTGTATTGCTACTAGACTATGCTTAAGTCATGAGAAATGCCATATGATGATGACAGAGGGCCTGATTCTTGGTCATTACATTTCAGTAGCTGGACTTCAGGTAGATCCAATAAAGATACATGTAATCATCTTATTAGCTACTCCCTGCACTCAAACATAGGTACGTAGTTTTCTAGGATTTGCTAGATATTATCGTAGATTTATAAAGAACTTTTCACAAATTGTTGCACCATTATATGCCTTGACATGAAATGTTGATTTTATATGGATTGAGAAATGTGACATTGCCTTCACAGTTCTGAAATGGTTAGTATCAACAACATTAGTATTACGACACTCGAATTGGGATATACCTTTTCAAATTTCATCAAATGCATCATATACAACTATCAGAGTTGTTCTTGGCCAAGAAGAAGACAATTAACCCTACGCTATATATTACATCAGCAAAAACTTAACCCCTACTGAGTTGAATTACACAATAACAGAAAAGGAGTTTCTAGCTATTATTTATGCTATTAACAAATTCAGACACTATATAACTGGATACCCTGTAGTTCTGTATACTGATCACTCTACTATTAAATACTTAGCCAATAAACCCATTACAAATGGAAGAATGACTTGCTAGTTACTACTTTTGCAGGAATTTAACATAACTATAAGGGATCGACCAGGGAATGAGAACCTCGTGGTAGACTTCCTTTCCTGAGTGCCAAGAATAGACGAAACAGTGGCGGTGGATGATCAATTCTCGGATGAACATTTATTTGTTGTGGCTGTAAAAATGCCATGGTATGCAGATGTAGTGAATTACTTAGCAGTGGGAAATTTTCCCAAACATCTGACACCTAGAGAAAGGAAATTGATTGTGCAGCGTAGCACTTGTTTCTCCTGGATTGGAGGATACCTTTTTCACATGGGAGCTAATATGCACATCCGCAAGTGTATCAGGGAGGATGAAATTTATGATATCTTAAAATCCTGCAATGATGGACCTTGCGGTGGACACTTTGCAGACCGCAGAACTGGACATAAAATTCTACAGATGGGCTACTACTGGCCCACTGTTTTTAAATATGCTAAGAAATTTGTCCAGACATGTGATAGTTTCCAAAGGATGGGCCACCTTGGCTAATCTGATGAAATGCCCCTGCATCCACAGCTGGTGATAGAGCCCTTTGAGCGTTGGGCATTAGATTTCATTGGGCAGTTCAACCCACCCTCCAACCAGAAAAGGTATATATTGGTTGCAAAAAAATATTAACTAAGTGGGTGGAAGCAGTAGTGTTACCAAGGGCAACAAAGGAAACCGTTATTAATTTTCTTTTCGAAATTTTTTTGCTGTATGGCTTACCTAGAGAAGTAATTACTAATGGGGGACAACAATTTATGGGGCACAATATTGCTGCTACACTGAAAAATCATCACATCACACATAGAATTACTTCTCCGTATCACCTGCAGGTGAATGGGTAGGTGGAGAGCACCAACAAAGTTATCGAAGCTATTCTAACAAAGACAGTCTCATCACATCGATGAAACTAGACTTCTCGATTGCCAGAGGCCTTGTGGGCGTATCACACAACTTGGAGAAACACTACTGGATACTCTTCGTATCAACAAGTATTTGGTAAGGAACCGATTTTCCCCATAGAATTTGAAATACAAACGCTGAGGACAACCCAGGAAGTGGGATTGGATTTAACTGAAGCAAAATTGTGACTTTATAAGAGTTTTAAATTCCTCCCACTTAGTCACTGGAGGATCTCCCTCCAACCTCAAGGTCTTTGTGTGGCTTTCCCACTAGGTTAGGGCATGGCCTTCTAATTTCAACCACACAAATGAAATCTTATGGTTCTCCTATATATGATGAACACTAAAATAAATTTCACTATTGCAACCAATGATTCAGCTTCAGAGCATCGATCTCACCTTGGTATGGCATGATATCGACCTTCACTTCCATTTTGAATAGGATTGTAAATGATTCATGATGCTTAAACTGGGTTGATATTTTTTGGGTCCCTTCTCCGGTTGGTTTTGTGTTTCTTTCTAATCGCCTGATCTCTCCTCTGATCTGTCCTCCATGCTATAACCCCCATCTTCTCCAAGTAGACCAAGCTTATTATTCAGGGATGATATGAGAAGATTCAAATTACGACTTATATCTGCAACTTGTGCTTCCAGGCATGACAACCCCTCCTTTGCAGGATTAGGAGCGTTATTCACAAATTTGTCAGCATTGACTAGGGTTTTATGACTATTGGATTAGCTAATCTAGATCCTCAACAAATCTCCACAATATATCCAAAGAATCCTGCTCTGATACCAATATGATCTAAAAATTGTCGTGGATATTGCACTAGACAGTTTGTCACAATAGATATGATAAAACTATATTTAAATATAAATCTACACTCTTAGGGTTTTATTTCTCTTTAGATTTATGGATATGTAGATTATTGTTAATTTTGTATGCATGCAAATTAAAATCACGCATAAAATAGAGAAAAATGAAATAAAAACTCAAAAACCATGATTTGACACAATATATAACCGGGGAAACCCTTTCAAGAGAACATCATGTTGTAAGGTGAGGTCAATTTTTTCTCTTTCTTTGAATATAAAAGTGTTGCGAGTACAAAGAAGTATGGCTTGTGGCCCATGGGCTACCACAATTCTCAAATTCTCTCTGTGCTCTCTATCTCCCGTCGCTCTCGACTATTTTTTTCTTATCTATGAAACAAATGAACTCGAAAAGAATGGAACCCCATTTCCTCCTAGTGGCCTGGTTATAACACAACCTAATAACCTACTAGTGGTTAGGTGTGACTAGCGCAACTCTTAACTAAAGTTACAATATAAACCCTTCTAAAGTGAGTCCATGCTACACTATGACTTGCAATAAAATGAGTATGGTTGTTATGGATTGCATGTGAAATTCAACCATGTGCATGAAGAGTTATTTCCATTGAGAAAACTCCATTTACAACTAGGCATTTTTGTAGTCCCCAACAAATAGATTTCCTAGTCGACCTATGTTGGATCCCTAGATGGAAGTGGGATAACTTGGGGGACTATGTGGCAAAGAAGGGGATTCCATTCCCTAGGTTGTGCAAGTTGAAAGAGAATAAGAGTTGATGGACTGGAATTGTTGTGAGAGTTAACATATTATGGAGAATTATGGGAATTAGGCTATGTGAGAGGACTAGAACCATTTATAAGAGAATTCATCCATGTGGACTCATAACCTCAATAGTGGAGTGGCCCTGCTGAAAAATCATGATAGGAAACAACAAGCCTATGATTGGGTGGAATTTCGTTCGTTTGCAACTAACTAGTGATTTTTTTCGAGAAGCTAAGCTTTTATAGTTATTTGTGTTTACACTGTGAATGTAATGCTATTTTGTTTGTATGTAGGAACCTGTAGTGTATATTTTCATGATGATTAATTAAAATAAGATAGTAAGGTAATATAATATTAGAGCTATGCAATGTGGGCTTATAGCCAGTTAAATGGATGGGAACGTCACATAAAAGTATCAAAGTAATAATTATGAAAGAAACACTATGCTTCCAAGTGGTATCCCATATCCTTATTGGTTAAATAAGGTATTGATATATTAAAAAAGATGCACAAGTACAAATCGTTGTGAAGCTAAGACTCAAAACACATATACATACATACATATATACGTACATATGTATGTATGTATGTATATGGGTGTCAATTCTTAGTTTCACTACCATTTTTGTACTTTTACATCTTTTATTGATTCCAATCCACACCTACAAATCATGTAACTTTGCGCATTATTGGATCCTACGTAAACATTTTGACAAAATGTTTAATCATATTACAATCAAGACAATACAAGGGCTAGTAAAATCTCTAGTCCACACATTTTTCATTTAGATCTATTTTTGCTTGGCTTTTTTAACAAAACATTTTGTCAACAATGTAAATAAAATATTCCAAATAAATATAGATCCTTGGGGTATTATGTACTAGTTCTATAAAAGCCTTATAATAGTGCACATTTGTTTCTTGAATGTGAAAGAGTGAAATATCATAAATATGAATACTCTCTCACCTTGTTCCAATTTTTGGCTTTTTTTTTCTCTCATATATATATATATATATATATATATATATATGAAAAGAAATAGGGTGTTAATTCCCCCAATTTTTATTTTTGGTATTGTTTGTTGCAAAAATCATGTAACCTTGCCTATTATTGGTTTTGAAAAAATGTCAAACAATCGAGATAACACAAGGGTTAGTGAATCATCAGTTTTGCACCATTGAAAGTCAACTAAGTGAACTTATGACATAGCGCATGCATTCAAGTGATATTAAAGGATTACTCTAATTTCACTAGGTATTAGAAAATACCTCCCAAAATTATTTTGTTGACCCCCCCTCAAGATACAACTTTCTATTAAAATAACTCATTTTTTCAGTAGATAACTTAGATATCATTTTTTCATAACATTTTTAATACATTTCTTTTTTATCTATGCCACTAGTATAGTGACATGACATAACACTTATAAGTGTTAGTTGAAGATTACACAAATTGATGCACTACCTTTTTTCTCCCTTTATTTTTTCTTATTTTAATTTAACTAACAAATTGAGTACTTGGAAATATCACCAGAGACGGTGTTTTCAAGGGGAAAAGTAATGTAATTCCTTTTAACCATATTATATGTGGAACTAGAAGGGTGTTGAATTTGTAACTATGATTGGTCTTCATAATGTATATTTGGAAAATTGATGGATTTGTATTTATTATTGTAAAGCATATTTTAAATGCTAGAGTCAAAAGAAAAAAAATTGAATTAAAGTCTTGTTACCGCACAAACTAGCAGGGGACCTATAAGGGTTCCTGTGAGGACAATTGTTAGGTCAAGGGAAACTATGGAATTTTAGCCCACGGTCACCATAGCTAAGACTCCATACTCTTTATGGACTTTCATCGATGGGAGGAGACTCGGTAGTTGGGAGATCACTTATAAAGTATAGATCAATGAAGGGGTAGAGTGACTCAAATGATTTCCCTTTCCAGATGAGTTTGAAGGATAGGGCTTGCTTGCTCTTCAAGAAAGGGACTTGATATTTTAGGGAAAGGGGATGAGGATTGGAGGGTTGAGGTAAAGAATAAGACCTATGAATAAGGTTCTCAAATCCCTAAAATCATTTTGAGAACTTGGATTCTCGAGTAGTCTCTTGATAAATAGGCTTTGGTGAAGAATGGGACCACACGAGGCCAAGTGGACCTAACCCAGGTTAAGCGATGGATAATAGGAAACCAATGATGTTATTAACCTAGCCAAGGTGAGGGGAAAGGATCAAACAAGGATTTTCTTCCAAATATGTCAAATTGATCCTACTAGGTTCTAGCCTTGGGAACAACTAGGCAAAACTTAATCTTAGAACTAGGGCTTGAGGTATCCGAAGATTTCACCATCATAATTGCTTCAAATTTGAGGGAGAGTAAGGGGACCCACCAATGCAATTGTATCTAGGAGATCAAAGTTCTATTGTGGTCAGTTTCCCAAGAAATTGATGCCCTAGATTACCTAATGAGGCTAGACCTAGGGAGAAAGGGAAAATGGGTAAAAAGAGGGTTAAAAATATCACCCTTTTTGAGGGACTAGTGCCTAATTCATTTGGGGGTATTGAAACAAAAATAATAAAAGAAGAAATATTTAGTTTCTTGTTCAAGGAGGCTGCAAAAGTCAACTTCGTCCAATGTTAGAGGAAATAGAAAAAAAGTGACTTTCAAGGTTTTATACTTCATACAAATGGTGCAATATTATCAAGATAACATGATATCTAGGAGATTTCATTCATCTAACAATGTCCCATACAAAGAATAATCTAAATAGACACAATTCCACATTTCATACATGCAACAATTAGCCCTAATTATAGTGAAATTCAAATGTATGGAGCAACAAAAAAATAACGTTAAATTTGCACTTACAATGTTAGGGAGTATATCCAACTAGCATCAAATTTGCACAATAAGAAGCTCCAAGATAGAAATAGCCCAAATACATACATCAAAATTCATCCATTATCCAAAATAGTCCTCCAAGAAAAATGTGTGAAATTCTCTAAAGATAGAGAGATCCCAAGTCAAGTGATGATATAAATGAATCCAACTAACTCCTAGTTATACACCAATTAGGAGTTAGATTCATCTATGGAGCTTACATTACCCCTAAAAATAAAATAATGTGAAAATGACATAACTTTGGTGACAATCACACCAAACTAGCTCACAAATTAAAAGATAAGCCTCTCAAGAAGACAAATAATAATCTCTTGATGTCGTAGGGCCCTCTAAGAGCCTCGATGATGTCCATGGGTGCCATAATAAATAATAGGACCCTCAAAAGTAATGGACGAGGGGTTGGCCACTTGTAATAACCTGTGGTGCTCCAAATGACTATGGAGGCACACAAGTGTCCTCATGGGTCTCCAAACAGTCGAAGATGCTTGTATGTTACCCTCAAGGGCTAGGATGACAATGCAGGAGATGCCACATCATCGTAAAAGTCCTGGATCATCTTCCAAGTGTGTGGTGTAGACCTGGGGTCAACTGGGCATTATGGATCATGTTGAGCCTCACAATTGCTTCTTTTTGACATTGTTTTTCACTCTATCTATTTCTTTTTTACCTTCATAATCACACATTGGGCATCAAATCATAGGAATTATGACATGGAAAGTATACAATTGTCTTGTATTTCATAAATTGATAATGTTATTTATTATTTAGTTTAATGTTTACTTCATCTACCGAATTATGATGATTTTGTAGCTAATAAACGATTCCATAGCAAAGTTCATGGTTTGACAGGTTCCAAGGTGCCAGTTCGGAAGAAGAATATGTGGATACATGGAAATTGATGGAATCAATGATTCCCTCCTATTCTCATGAACCAAATCGATAGAAATAGGTCCTAGCAATGAGGTCAAAGTCAAAGTCAACCTTCGTAATCGGCAACAGGTGAGAGAGAATGAGATCTGTGCCTCATGATTTGCTTTGATAATAGAAAATCATGAATGAATCATGCAATATTATCTTTTCAAGTTAAATTTGGTTTCTGTTGATAGGGATTAGGTGTATAGCTCTGAACAATTTATTGCTATGAACTCTATAAATATGCCTCTCGGCATAAATGAACAGGTTGTTAAGTGATAGTGACGTGATAGTGAGACTTAAGATTTGTTATTTGATACTCTATTTTTAAGAAGAATCGCTTCATTTTCTCAATGCATAATTAAAGTTCTCGATAAATAATGTAGTGACTGCTTGCTTGTCATGGAGGCCCCCCTCGAGACAATAAGTATTCTTGCTTTGTTTTAACAATTAGCTATTATCCTTATATTCTCATAGATTTTTGTTTATTCAATCGAGTATTCATGTTTTCAAATTTCTTTGAGAGTTAAATTAAAATCATTGTGCTAATCATTCTTACTATTCATATTTTGAATGTAATGGATAAATATTAGTAACAATGATCTAGTTTCACATAGAGTTTCATATTAGATAGTAGATTTATTTGCAGAATTAGTTATTAAATTCAAGCATGTGTGATCTTTAATTCAAGTAAGTGTGAGTGTGTTTTAAGCAGAAGTTGGTTTCATTTCATTTTTCATGCAAGTGTGATTTTTATTCATGCAGATTTGTGATAGTATTTAGACATGGAATTTCTTAAGTGAGAGTAGTTTTCATTTATGAAGCAGAGTGTGTGAATTTCATTTAAGCAAAGTATGGATTGATTTTCATTTATGTAAAGTATGAGAGATTTACATTTATACAAGTGTGAGATTTCTATTTTAAAGTAAAGTGTGGAATCTTATAAGTAGAAGTAGTTTTGTTTGAAAGCAGAGAGTGTGATCATCATTGTATAGATAATCTTATTTTCTAGGAATAACTAATTTTCTCATATGCATCTCAATAACTTAATTTAATTTAGAATTTATATTTCAATAACTCAATTTTAATTTAAGATAAAAGGCTTCTATCACATAAAGTGCATTTACAATTCATCAGCTTACTAGCCCTGGTCGATAATTCATGTAAGTAATTTAAGCTCAATTAAATCACCAAACAGATCAGGTGCATCCTCCTCGTCCAATAAGTAATCCATGAGCAATCTCTGAATGGATGTGGGGATCCATGAAGTGAAATCTGCTGCTATGGAGGCCCATGGCTCTCAATGCTCACGTTATATGTGCCAATGTAGCCCTCTGGAGGATTAGGACCCCGTATAGGGAGCCCAAACCCCAAATGAAAACCATCTGCAATCTTGCAAAAGATCCAATGCATCCCCTAGGCTTCTAATACAACAATTCAATAGAGAAATCGAGTGAATGAGCTTACCTAATCATGGACCATGGGTGGGGACTACATAATGGCCTTCCCTTCCGTAATGGGCTTTGGGTGTGCCAATATCTCCTAAACTCTCAATGGGGTTAACCAAGTACCCTATTAGGTGGTTTCTACTTCTAAAAAGGATAATATAGTCAGGGTACATCCATCAAAGGTGGTGCCATGTGGAAGATAGGTGAATGAGGTAGGGAATGAGAGGGGGAAGCCCTGGGTCATATGCTGGGGCATATGAGTAGCTAATAAGAGGCAAGCCCACACTTAGGTTTATAAGGTATAAGAGGGAGAAATTGTGGTACATGAGGTGCCCTAACCTTGGATTTTACACCCTTCTTTATATGCCTTTTTCCTTTCTATGATTTTATTTGATTAACTACTCAGGGCTCAAGGGGTTAGAGCACGATGTATAATGTATAACAGTGAATTCCACCCTTCAAGGTGGGGCGGTTCATCGCCCACCAGGGGTTGGGACAATCATGGGTTCCTATATGATGAGAGAGATTCATAGAACTTGCTAGAACTAGGGTGATGGCCATGATGATGGGGTAGAGCTTCATGTAATGCATTTTTCCCATGTGTTAAATGTTTTTGGCCCATCCATATTTTTCATTTTGTGGTACTTTTCTTGTTGAATGTGGCCATATATGCTTTTGACTTTCTTTTTAGCTGCATAAACCTCCGGGCTTCACCCAAGGTGTGGGAAAGGGGAAGGGGTGAGATGTCCCTATGTGGAAACGATGGAGGGATGTGGACCCAGGTGGGAGAAGTGATGGATGGGGTAGTAATGAATGGGAAGGGGTTGATGTAAGCAGATAATTGAGTAGGACCACACAAACAAAATCAGGGTTTCCCATAAAATACCATCCCTGAAACCAAGTGGCTAGTAAAAGAGATCCCATGAGGCTAGAATCCAAGGTTAAGTCCTTAAAGGGGTCTAGGGGACAAAAGCATAGAACTAGCCCACTCTTTCCGCTAAATCCCCCCATTAATCCATACCTAGAAGTGTCCATGACAAGCAAACTACATGACTCAATTTAAAAATAACAAGGCATACTTTTAGCTTTGGGAGGCCCACCTTCAAACATACAATCATGGCAGATGGGTGAGGGACCACATGGTTGGATCAGGTGGCGGAGAAATGGAACAATGAGCTAGTTGATAGCTACAAGGGGCTAGTGGCTACCGGTTGAGGACCATCTTGGAGAAAAAAAAATTCTCCTATTGATATTACCCACAAAATGGTGGGTAACAACTGGATCCAACTGGGACGTGATCTCTGGAAGAAGTGGTCAAATCTACTCGAATGGGAGGTCATGAGAACTCCAACAATCTCTTGGTTACCACAAAATTATCACCTGCACATATAAAAGATGGACAAAACATGGGGCAACATGATTTCGCGATGTCTCATGATCACACATGCTAATATGTTAGGCCATAATGTTGACAAAAATGTAAATATATGCATATTTTAATCTAAGTGCAACTAATCGACCATGAGAAATAACATATGATGTTGTTTCCAATTCATAATTCAACATGCAATTCATCCTACCCTAGCATGCATATAATACAATGTCAAGTCTCAAGGAAGGAGGTGATATGACTCAATTTGACTAGTTCAGGCCAAAGTTCAACGTTAATTTTAGCAATGTAGTAATAGTTGTCTCCAACCTTTCCATGAATCCTAATGGGTACGAGATCCTTATCTACCAAGACTAAGTCCCCAACCTTATATTATTTCTTAGGCTCCATTTCCTGCTTGTTTAAGAGATTGGTCGCTTGAGGATTCAGATTTCCTGGGTAGGGACAAGATGAGAAGGTTTCTCGCTTTTGCACATCTCATAATATGGTCCAGGTTTAATCACATGTGGCAAGTAAGTAGGTTCCATATAAAGAATAAAAGGGGTGCCATTGGATTGGGGAATGGTTGCATATGATAAGTCCATTTGAACATGCCCTCCAATGGTAGCTCCCCATTTACGGGATAACAACATCCCCCACACATCATGTATATTAATGAAAATAACATCCATGATGAGGGATATATCAGGATTCCTAGCCAATGAGACTTTGAGATCTTTGATGATGCCTTCCACTTCCACAAGTTTAGAATTAAAACCACACACCCTTTTATATGGTCGAGTGATGTTGAGACCCAATTGCTTATAATGGTCAAAGGGATGATATTAGCGAAGGCACTAGAATCTAACATAAAATTGTGTAGGAAGAGGTCATTAATATCCAAAGTTGTTAATTTTTGCAACTACGGTCAAATTCCACCTTGGACAACTCAAATGACCAAGATGATGATTACATTATATTCCTTTTCTCAAGAGGACCAAAATCGACCTAAATATCGCCCAATTTGGTCAAACAAAAGTTGAGTTTTTAATTATTTTATTCATACGTGTATTATGGAATGGGTTGGCCCTAACCACATGCGTAACTGCTTGGGTCAGTCTTAACCCCAAGTGAACCATAAGGAAAGCCTATAAATAGAAGATACCTCAAGATCATTTGAGCACATCTTCTCTTCTCTTTTGTCTTGATTCACATAGGTTAGATGGAAGGAGTTCACACAAGGGTCTGAAATCACAGTGGAAAGGTTCACACTGGGTTAGGGTTTTCTGGATCTCAGATGCTAGCATAGAACTGGGTATTTTAGACCCTAGACATTGGAAAACAAGCCTATGAGAGAGAAAAGAGACCCATAGATGCTGGCACAAAGGCTTATGGGAGCGACCTGGGCTTGAAAGGAATATTTGGATGTATCGGTCCCCGATCGTTCCACAGAATGGTCCTGAGTGCGACCATGCTATCCCGGACAAATGCACAATAACTTCAAGGGAGCGACTAAGGGTTTTAGGTGTGTTTCAACTCAGTCGCATGCACAGATTCTTCCTTAGAGTGACCAAGCAGTCACAGTCACCCTCACACAATATCTGAGAGAGCCACCACCAGGGAGTTTCGTTCGCACAAAGATAATGTTGATGAGAGTGACCAGAGTTCAGATCTAGGGTTTGACATCTTGGCTTCAATGATATGGTAAATGTGGGTTTCTCTCTGTAGTTATACAGATCTATAGATCTGTAGATCTGATTTGTAGTATCTGCTACAAACATATGTATTGGGCTCACTGACAGTGATAGTAGTGCTCAGTAGTGTTCGACACAGTGACAACAATATACAACAATTGACATTAGTTTGTGACAACACATTACAATCATCAATATGAAGGTTTTGATTCCTAGTATGATTAGATCTGTTTCATGGATATCATTATTGTTTTGCTGCATAGATAAAGTTATGGATCATTGTACTCTCTTTCGCTGCATCATTTTGATGACGATATAAGAAGAAGAAAATTTGCAAGGGTTTTCCCCATAATGGATTTTTCCATAGTCTCAGACCAATCCCGGTGTCTCTATGCACGTGCATGCTTTCTTCTACTATTCCTTTTATGTTCCGATGCATTGATGATGATGGTGATGTTGTTTATTTCTATGTAATTGCATATGATGATATATAATGGTGTAGATTTTAATATTGTAATGATGATATGGGGTGAAATTAATGTATCAATGATAACATGCAATTATCAAAGCAAAGAACAATGTCGCCCTAAGAAAATTAACATGGTATCGGAGCTAGGTTGAAGAAAAGTCATGGAGATCACCATGATGATGACACATTTTATGGAAGCATGAAGGGGATGGTGGAGACCTAAAATAATTCTATGGTTTAAAGAAATCCCTAGGCCTCTTGATGATTAGGGTTTTATGGATTCTATGAGGTTAGGGTTGGAGAGAAAACCCTAGTTTATGGTAAAGACTTGAGATTTGATGTATGAAGCACTAGATGGGATAATCCCTAGAAGATATGGTTGGATACTTGAAGGCAACATTGGTATATGGACCATGGACATTGATGGATCTTGAATATTAGGTCAAGAGGTAGAGGATCACCTCTAATAATATAAGTATTTCTTGACTTATGATGCTTCTTACTTGTTAGACTTATAGATTTGATGATTATGTCTATTGCTTGTACTTCCTGCATATGTATTTAAGTATATGGATGTTTCTAACCTCCTTGATGAGATGTGATGAGTAGATCCTTCATGATGATCATTTTGAGATGCAGATCTAGAAAGAGATAAAGAGGTACTTGATGGAGTGAGTTGATAGAAAGTGCTATTGTGTTCATAATATTTGAGATCTACCTATTTTTTTGAGTCTAAAACTTTGATGAAAGACTGATGTAATGATGTTGATAGCCATATTTTTATGATCTAACATATCTTTTGTTGCATGACCCAACTAGAGATAGGTTGCTTACATGAATGAAGATGAGTGTAGATCCTTAGTCAGAGGGAGAATCTCTTCTCAAGATTCTTACCCTTATTACTATTTGTAGTATGATTTATGTGCATCTAACAATATTGATCTACAACAAAGTCTTAGATCTAAAGCCAATACATAAATTAGGGTTTCTGCTCCATTCATAGTCACATATCTAGGATATCTTGTCCCTGGACACATGCATGCTAAGACCTAGACAGTGTCTAGGTAGCTAAACTCACTCTCATGCTAACCTAAAGGGAGAAACCAAATGTTTAACTATTCTTTACCATCATCTGAAGCTGTCTGAACTCTGAATCATGATGTCCATAACATATTCTGCCACTATTAACTAATTTATGAAATTTTTGAGTTAAATTAATGATTATATAATGAAGTATTATGCATGAAATCAGATGGTCACCTGGAATATGTCAGTACCATAGATGTATTGTTGATCCAAGTGGATAGTTGCGGCCACCCACCAATTCCACTTGGACCCCCACCATTGATTCTTTCAGTTTTCAGTTTCCTTAATTGTAGCACAATTTACTATTTTTAGCAGGTTTTTGGGTCCTAAACTTTTGGAGCCGTTTTGAGGCCCTAAACGACGTTTTTTTGGAAATCTACTGCCAACGACCTAAAGTAGGTCATGTTTTTCATCGTAGTCCTTGGAGATATATTTCCAACGAGATATCATGCACGTCAAACGAAGATAATATGACCAAGTCACAAGCCCAGGAAGTTGGCTACCCAACTAACCCCAACGAGGCCCATAAACTCTTGGTGTTACATCTCCTCGCGTTATGGTTTTGGTTGTGGTTTTATCTTATTGTTCAATAATAAAAAAGCCCTTGACCCTCATTGTAATGCAGTTCAGAGGCATGTAGCCACCACATCTCTTCTTAGAGATAAGCTATCATCGCCAAGCTAGTCTCATTTCCATACTATTTGTAAGCATATTTCATTATTTGATATTAATCAAAGGAAGTGTTATTTCTGCTGCATCTCTGTATTTATGGTTATATCTGTAATTTGTTGCGTTCATGATTAAATTCAAATCAGTGGTATCAGAGTGATCTGCTTTTTCTCGGTTTTTCTTTGCATGTCCCCAACAAGGTCGGGATATAAGGACTAGGGCTTGAACTAGTCGGACCTTTGCAAGACCAGCCTCGTAAATCTCAATCACCTCCCATGGAGGAAGAAAAGAAAGACGATGGAGCAAGAGATCCTATCAAAATATTGCTCGAGGAGGCCCTCGAGAGACAAAGGAATGCGATGATGGAAAACTTTGCCTAGATCCTTTAGCAGCGACCCAAGGGCGACACATTTGCTTCCAATAGCTACTCTAGAAACACCACACCCTTTAAAGTACAAGTTAACTTTGAAATCCCCATATTTGAGGGTCAAATAGATGCATACGTCGTAGATAAATGGTTGAATCTGCTAGAGGGATATTTTTCTATTCATGATTTTTCCAGTCGAGAAAAGATTACTTTTTCTCTTCTCAAAGCCGTCCCCCACGTCAAGGACTGGTGGGAAATCTATTGTGAATAGAAGGATGAAAGTACGAACTCACTGTTTTCAGCTACTCCCACTTGGAATTCATTCCGAGACGCCATCAAGGATCAGTACTACCCTGTCGGGAGCTACGAGGGAAAATACATAAAGTGGACCACGCTACGGTAGGGAAGGGACCAAGCTGTGCCAGAGTTTATCAATGTTTTTCATACCCTTTGCACAAAGTTGGGTATCGAGGATTTTGAGAAACATTTAGCACTCAGGTATTGTGGCTGCCTACATAGATACATCCAAGACGAGATGGAGTTCCTGGACATCTCCTTGCTTGGCACGGTGTACCGATACGCTATCAAGATCGACCAGAAGTTTAAACAGAAGAAGCGAGACTTTGGATCTGTGAATCCGAAGCAAGGGAAAGGCTTCCCTAAACCGCATAACCAAGGACAAAGCCAAGCTGGTGTGACCCAAGACAACCCGTCGAAGCTACAAGAAAGGAACACCACGAAGTCAAAGAAGGAAACAGGAAAGTGGTGTGAGTTCCACAAGATCCCACTCACATCACAAGTGAGTTTCGGGCCAAGCATTCATTGGTGGCTGAGTTGAAGGCTTCAGAATCAGATGCATGTTCCGACCCTAAGTTAGAACCCAACAAGAGGAATGGAAAGGGGAAGTAGATCATTGATGCGGAGCCCTATGCCATTGTTGCCATTGCCAAGATCTAGAAGAATGAGCCCAAAGATCTAGAGGAGGGGAAGAGTCTTTTCCACTCACAAATGTGAGTGAAGGGTTCACCGCCGCAATTCATTGTTGACAGTGGGAGCCAAAAGAACCTCATTTCAGCAGAGATTGTGAAGCATTTGGGACTACCCACCATACCACACCTGCAACTGTACAACATCGGGTGGCTTCACCAAGGACGAGATCTCCGAGCCCACCAGCAGTGTCGCCTTCCCTATAGCATCAAGCCCTTCACAGATGAGGTATTGTGTGATGTTGCACATATTGATGTTTGCAATATATTATTAGGCCAACCATACTTGTGGAAGCGACATGTTGTGTATGAGCCAAGGCCTTGCGCTGTTATTATTTCTTTGTGTAATACATTATACAGGATACTAGAGGTAGCCCCACCTACCACCACTTCTTTGATCTCTGCTAAGAAATGAAGTAAAATCATCTCCTAGACTAGGAAATTTATTTTCTTTTTGGTTCACTTTGAAAGTAAGGGGAAGATCGTAGCCACATCCATGGCCCCTGGGAAGGGTTCCTCCACATAGTAGAAGCAGGTGGATACGATCATGAAAGGAGACATGAACATCTTCTCCTCACCGACAGTGGTACCGTTACACTGTTAGGTCAAGCATTCGTTCGATCTGACTCCCAGAGCACCTCTACCCAACGGGCTAATATATTGCTGCTCCATGCTGGAAAATGCCAAGTACAAGCAGTGACATGATCAACATCAGGTGTCACACAAGTTTCAGGTGGGTGGAAAAATTTGGTTGCATTTGCAGAAAGAATGCCTTACCAGAGCCCATCGGAAGCTCAGACCACTCTGATATGGTCCTTACACCATTAACAAAGATGTGGCAAACAATGCTTTGGAGCACAGCATTCCCCCATTCCTTGGCTTGCACCAAGTGTTAAATGTGGATCGCCCTGGACCATGCTTCTCACCATTACTGGACACATCGAAGATTGCAGAACAGCTCACTAGAGACCAAGTTCAACGAAAGTTTACCCATCTCATGGAGGCACTCAATGCAATGGGGACCATTTCTTCCTAAGGGGGGAGGAATGATCTGTAGAAATTTTGAATAGTATGACACTTATTCACAGAGATTATCCCGATTATACACTAACTGCGGAATACATGCATAATACATAACCTGCTCTACATTGATAATCAATTTAGCAGTATTAAGAAACATTCACATGCGCACATTGAAGCATCAATCACACATATCAACACAGTATGTACTCGGGGAAAGTATGTAGCTGAAAACCCCCAACTATCTGTATATTATGTTGATTGAGAACATGTAATAATACATAATATAATACTCCTCACAAGTACTCAGTACTATCTCCACTTGTTACACACAAACTAGCTCAGATCTGAATCAATCACTGGCTCAAATCTCCTCCGCTGCTTGCCTGCCTCC